>CAXIUP010000067.1:0-219447 GCA_964035015.1 Corallium rubrum | reverse complement strand
CTCTAACTCAGAACAATCATAAGGATTACAATTCTTTTTACACCACTTATCGACATGGTTTGGAAAGTGAAACTTATCACAAACAATGTTCTTCTTTGCCATGACTCTTGCTACCTCAGTCATTTCACACCTCTTCGGGTTCTGAGCAAATCGTTTCAAATGACACGCATCATCATAGCATATAGTACCTAAACGAACATTACAAAAAAAAAAGAAGGTTAATGCAACAAAATTAACAAACTCTAAATGTGTGTACTACAAAGCTAGTAACTATTATTTTACTTAAACTTATTGTAAACATTATCTATGCCATACTACAAAGTAAACGTTTCTCTCCTTCACTCCAAACAATTTCAAATAATGACAGTACACTACAATTGTCGTGTTACAACTCACCAACATCACCAATCTTGCCACTTGCAAAAAGACTATGCAAATGGCCATACACCAGTCACTTACTCTCAGACCCAAACAGTTCACGCACTCCAATCACAACCCCACATGGTTTCTCAAAAACTAAAATGCCTATAAATAAACAAAAAATACTCAGAATTGTATTAATAACTAACATGCTATCACGTCATAACCCCCCCAATAACCAAAAATAACTGTCACATTTACCTAAAGCATTAACATGAGCAGCATTACAAAGACTATCCCCACACCTTTCAACATAAACGTTTGCACATAAATATGAAAGATAAGTAATGGAACCAAACCTGCCGTTCTTCTATTCTTGCACTTATGCTTTCCTTTCTCAGTCCCACAACTAAGTTTTCTAACACCCTCCTCATCAACCACTTCATCATCCTCAGCTTCACCCACAGCAAATCCAGAACTAAATAAACATGAATATTGTACACTAAATATGTAATCAACATTTATATGTCAAACACCATGTATGACAGACATGTTAAAATTATTACATCAACACATCACAACACTCTAAGTAAAAACGTCACAGATCACACAAAAAACAGACAGTATCAATAAAACACATCATATTCCGTTATCTACCATCATTAATTTAATAACCGCATAACCATCTCAAACAGACACACATACACAACACCATACTAACTAAATACTGTACATAAATAATAAAGTACATCAATGACAAACAACCTTCACTTTTACCAAAACAAATGTGTACAACATTCAACATTTAGTGAAAATGACTTTCAACAATGAAAACCAAAACCATTATAAGTACTTTAATAAATAATTGTCATTAAGAAAACATAATTAACAATTATGGAAGTATAACATTAAACAATTCTATCATGAATAATTCACTATAAAAAAATTAATTTCCTTCCAAAATTGTGCTTATAATTCATTTTAAGGGGGGGTAATTCTTAAATATTCACAACATAAAATTAATAGAAGAAAACAAAGGAATTGCATTGATGATTGCATTATCACAATCAATTCTCTATACCACTCTCAACAACTGACCTTCCAAACAGAATGGGTTGAACATCACTGTCTGCTACCAAAGATGCCTCTAATACACTTAACCTTTGTCCAAACTCTTTTTTATCCTTCCTCACATGACCATGAACAGCACCACTTTTAATAATATGTAACACCTTCCTAGGCAAATTATCCTCTTTAACCCAGGTCTTCAATGAATTCGACCATAGCACCTGTTCAATGAACAACATACACAAAACATTAAAAGCAACTTTAAAACAAAATCAAAAACCTTAGCAACATTTCACTCAAGTGTTGTACATAATAACAACAACAAACACTGCTGATCACACCAACAATGGACTGATTTACAGTATTTCCTCATTGCATGCCATACTCTTCATGTACAAATCCCTAATTTTGCAATCAGTGAAAAATGTCAACATTAAAAATCAACTCATACTCTATTTACTTAAACCATATTCCAAAGAAAACCTCAGCCTAAAACATAATGAACACTAAACTAATAAAAATATTATTGTAATTAATTAATTAATTATGACTGTAAATATCTTGTTCATTCACACCTTCACTTCATTCTCAACAGCACATTTATCACACACACAACAATATTACAAATAAAATTAATTAAACATTGCATGACAGTGTTGACAATTGGACATCTTAATACACTGGTGTACCTACCAACACCCAAGTACATGTACCAGTACATGTACATGTAAATGTAATTAATGAGACATCATTAACAAAATTAAATGCTAATTTAACTTACAGTACCACTCAGAAATAACCTAACAAAAACCGAGGTCAAACCTACATTTAACCTCAGGTTAATGGTAATATAACTCGGTTCAGTGTTAGTTAAACTGTTTCTAAATCACTATGAATCAAAATATGGACTGTTTTCAGTATTACTACATAATTTTATTGTGCTTTACTAAAGTTTATTACCATTTCTATCATTCTTTAACTTAACCTCAACCGCACTGTTAGGTTATTTCTGAGCGGTACTGTATCACTAACTTTACTAAACATGTTTTAAAACATGCCTGCACATGTACATGTAATGCCATACCTCAAAAAATTTGGCTTTGTCGTGTCTCCCTTTCATTCATAATCTTAACAGGTAACACATCAGTACCATCATTGCTTGTGCTCACAACAGGTTCCTCCTTTGCATCCGTCACGAAAGACAAGTCATTTCTCAATGCACATGCAAAGTCTGTATGATCATGACAGAATCTTGATGACTTGCCTGGAGTGTTTTGACAACCTACATTACAATTGACACACAGTCATACACACATACACATTCAATTTCATCAAAACTCATTACACAACTCATTTAGAACACAAGCATCCTTAACATATTGAAAAACCTTCTAATCCTTTCTGCAAGGTGTATTATACAACAAAATCATAAGTCACCTACTAAAACATCCATTATGTACATATTTCAAACTTACCAACAACTATGGTTCCTGCCATCCCATCAAAGTGAAGCTCACCAACATCTAAACATGAGCACACTTGCCTTGCATTCTTCATGTTCCCATCAACAATAACAACACTCTTGCACCCAGTGGTATCACAAACATGGTCTATAACAAACATTACGTATATAAAAAAAATAAATTTAAGCATTACCAGAAATTTTGGACAAGATGGTGGCGCGCATGCGAATTAAGGACCATAATAATGGAGATTCTCAACAGTAAATAATAAGGAGAGCAGATAATAATTCAAATTTTGCTTAAATGGTGACATATTTCTTCTTTGCCCGACTCCATTTGACTTCAGCATGGACTAAGGAACAGTTAAAAACTAAAAAATTTGCTTACTTCAACGACAAAGTACTTCCCTAGCTCGTCTTATTTTTGCACTGGAAGCGCGACTATCCATAGTGTTAGCCATAGTAAAGCCATAGTAATCTTTGCAAACAGGTTCTAGAAATTGGCCAAATTGACCAACAACGTTATGGGCGATGCGAAGTGCCTGACTCGTGTTGCATTTGGCATGAGTCAGTCTACTTCGAGAGCACATAAAGGTCCTCATTTGTCTCTAGCATAGTACTTCCAAAAGCGTTTGAACTTGCTTTCTGATTTCAGTCCCTATCGTCGTTTACAGGTTGTTTATATATACATACATGCACGATTTAGGCGAATTCTAAAGAACTCAATGACCGGAATAATGAGAAATACTAGAATACAGTAGAATCACACTCATTAGAAATTCTAGAATACATAATTATATTATTAGCCGAATATAGCTGCCGACCGAGAGCAGCGGCACAAATGACCCAAATTTCTGGTAATGGCAGAACACATTTACTAAAAATTAAACTCTGCACATTTTCTTAGTCACCTATTACATGTACTGCTCATAACTTTTAAAAAACACCACACACATACATAAAACAAAAACATCTCCACAAATTTAAGTAAACAATATCTAAATATCACAATA
Source organism: Corallium rubrum (assembly GCA_964035015.1). Classification (NCBI taxonomy): domain Eukaryota; kingdom Metazoa; phylum Cnidaria; class Anthozoa; order Scleralcyonacea; family Coralliidae; genus Corallium; species Corallium rubrum. The sequence continues at coordinate 215,544 of CAXIUP010000067.1, read as the reverse complement.
CAAAACTTTCAGGAAATACTTCCAAGCAAAATGCATTTATTAAAACAAAAAACACAAACAAGCTACTGTATACTTAGAGAAAGTAAATTATTCATTTCATCAGAAAGTAAACAATTAAAGAAGTCAAAATAATATTGTAGTAATGTACTCTAATTATATACTGCTTCTCATCAGGGGTTGAAATAAGAAATTTTTTTTAGTCACCCAAGTGGCTACCAGAGAAGAAAATCTAGTCGCCAAATTTCATATCAAGTCGCCCTATATTAATTGTCATATTTTTGTGTTAAAATCAAAACTTTCTGACCAAGAAAACACATTAATAGTTATTATATCATTAGTCAATTAGTGATAGTATTATACGTAGTAGAAAAAGCAATCAAATAAATTAAATATTAATGAAATTCTGAATATGTCCAGTGTCTGTGTTCTATCTATTTCAATTCTATTCAATTCACAGCATTAGTGAATGATGTGCTTGCTTAATAAACTTCTCATACAATCCTGTTTACTAAGTAAAGTAACAGTACCGGTATATTTCTTATCTTTTCTTAGTCACCACACGGGCTACCTGCGGAAAATATCTGGTCGCCAGATTAGAAATTTGGTCGCATTTGGTGACCTGGTGCCCGCTTATTTCAACCCCTGCTTATATAAAAAATATATATACATGTACCTGTCCACTTCTCATAAAATACTGCCTCACACTGCTCCACAACAATCGTTGCCAACTCAGTCTTGTCATAAGGGATACTTCCCATGTCCATACTATATTCAACAATAACCTGTAGAGCCGCAAATAACAGAAATCCTTCCTCAACTCTCCTTCTCTCCATAAACCTCCGCACTCGCAATAGTTCTCTTTGCTCTGTTACAGAATCTCTTAACAGAAATAGAAGCATATAAGTTATATTCAGAATAAACAAGAACCTAAAACAATTACACAATACACCCATAACATGTAATTATAATTAAATGAAATGAAATGCAATGTTAATTTCTCTTTCATTTCATCACAACTCTTCTTTTCAAAATTTCCAGTATTATTAATAATTAAACACAATCATTGCCTTAAACTCAACAATTACTCAATGACAAAGAAGATCTTCATACATCAAAACAAATATGACATAGTTTGTAACAACCGTTTAATGATGAAATAACAAGTATATCCCCAACATTAAGATTTCCTTTTCATTACACACTTAAAACGTTTGTGCTAAGCAATTCAGTTCAAAGTATATTTGACAAATCACATTTCTTTGTTGTACGTGACAGTATGTCTACTACATAATAGTAATTATGCATACACAATAGCAGTGGCAAAGTTTCTGAGAAATATCAAATTGTAGGTGTCCCCCACCCACAACATCACTTTAAAGAATAAATGATAAACACATGCACAATATCTACAGCTATGCAATAAACAACACAGATGCACAGGATATTCTACACCATACACACAAGTGATTACACAGAACTATATCACACACCCAAAATTATAGACACTGCTGACAGACACATCACTACTACTATACTATTTCTTCCAAACATAAAAAAGGGTTATTCTGTATGTCATCCACACATGCACAACATTGTAAACATTCAAAATAAACTCTGCAGTATGACCTACACAGATGATCCTTAACAACATTAACACATGTCACCCTCACAAAAAATATACACCTCAACAAAACATAATTTTTAAAATGTTACAAAGCACAACAATTGTCACATTATTACACACACCCCCTGTAATTATAAAATTTTCTAGTATATCTACACGATTGCATAGTAAATAACTGACAGTTAACACCACAAACCTTTTCATTCTCTTCGCCTTTGACTTGTCACACATATCCCTAAATTTTCGATATCCAAATCTGCGGTTATATGAGGCAGCAAAAGAAGAAAATGGCACTGCGGCAACCACGAGTAAACTCCCACACTCTTTGAGCAAAGGCACATGAAACGCTGTGTCCTCGGACGTCAACAAAAATTCCTTCTCCAAGCAATCGTTATCAAAATAGCGTTGGCCATTCTCCGTCCAACCACCATAATGCTCATACACCTTACATTTCCGGCACCATTTTTTCACTCGAGAACCAAGGTAACTTCCAAAATATATATGGTAAAAGACGACAACATGCCCGTTTCCTTCAACAACTAATTTCCCCTGACATCGGCGACATATATCCCTGCTTGACATTAATATAGTCCCAATAGGAGAACCACAACTCAAGGTAAACTCATGAAAACGATCAAATGTTTCTTTAAACCCCTCACTCAAACCATTATTGCGATGCATGTATAGAAGACCTCTTGTCTGACACAGAAACTTTCGTTCCTCAACTGCCTGTTCGTTCTCTTCAAGTTCATGGATATTCTCATTATTGTCCCTTTCTTTCACAAGAGCATTAATAACATAACGCCTCACAACGCCACAAAAGCGAGGAACAAATAAAAAATACTCCCCAACAGCTTGTAACACAAAAAATAATCTTGCAAGGACAACTTCATTTTTAACGTATGACTCCATATTTAATACTACAGTAAACACCAGTGACCTCGTGTTATCGTGTATAAATACCAAAGGAAACATTCACCCCCGGATAATCACCCTACCTTAACCACACTGAATATATTACCCATTTTTACGGGTCGTAACGACCCGTAAAAGTAGCATACGACCCGTAACGACTCGTACGGATCGACAACATTTTCGTGGCCTACCTTAGCCACAGTGAATATATAATGACCTTTTTTACGGGTCGTAACGACCCGTAAAAGTAGCACACGACCCGTAACGACTCGTACGGATCGACAACATTTTCGTGGCCTACCTTAGCCACACTGAATATATAATGACCCTTTTTACGGGTCGTAACGACCCGTAAAAGTAGCATACGACCCGTTACGTCTTGTACGGATCGGCAACATTTTTGTGGCCTACCTTAGCCACACTGAATATATAACGACCCTTTTTACGGGTCGTAACGACCCGTAAAAGTAGCATACGATCCGTAACGACTTGTACGGATCGACAACATTTTCGTGGCCTACCTTAGCCACAGTGAATATATAATGACCCTTTTTACGGGTCGTAACGACCCGTAAAAGTAGCACACGACCCGTAACGACTCGTACGGATCGACAACATTTTCGTGGCCTACCTTAGCCACACTGAATATATAATGACCCTTTTTACGGGTCGTAACGACCCGTAAAAGTAGCATACGACCCGTTACGTCTTGTACGGATCGGCAACATTTTTGTGGCCTACCTTAGCCACACTGAATATATAACGACCCTTTTTACGGGTCGTAACGACCCGTAAAAGTAGCATACGACCCGTAACGACTTGTACGGATCGACAACATTTTCGTGGCCTACCTTAGCCACACTGAATATATAATGACCCTTTTTACGGGTCGTAACGACCGGTAAAAGTAGCGTACGACCCGTAACGACTCGTACGGATCGACAACATTTTCGCGCCCTACCTTAACCACACTGAATATATAACGAGTTTTTACGGGTCGTAACGACCCGTAAAAAGTAGCATACGACCCGTAACGACTTGTACGGATCGACAACATTTTGGTGGCCTACCTTTGCCACACTGAATATATAATGACTCCTTTTTACGGGTCGTAACGACCCGTAAAAGTAGCATACGATCCGTTACGACTTGTACGGATCGACAACATTTTCGTGACCTACCTTAGCCACACTGAATATATAATGACCTTTTTACGGGTCGTAACGACCCGTCAAAGTAGCATACGACCCGTTACGACTTGTACGGATCGACAACATTTTCGTGACCTACCTTAGCCACACTGAATATATAATGACCCTTTTTACGGGTCGTAACGACCCGTCAAAGTAGCATACGACCCGTTACGACTTGTACGGATCGACAACATTTTCCTGGCCTACCTTAGCCACACTGAATATATAATGACCCTTTTTACGGGTCGTAACGACCCGTCAAAGTAGCAGACGACCCGTAACGACTTGTACGGATCGACAACATTTTCGTGGCCTACCTTAGCCACACTGAATATATAATGACCCTTTTTACGGGTCGTAACGACCCGTAAATGTAGCACACGACCCGTCACGACTCGTACGGATCGACAACATTTTCGTGGCCTACCTTAGCCGCGCTGAATATATAATGACCCTTTTTACGGGTCGTAACGACCCGTCAAAGTAGCATACGATCCGTTACGACTTGTACGGATCGACAACATTTTCGTGGCCTACCTTAGCCACACTGAATATATATTCTAAGAGACATCCCCCCAACCCCCCCAAACCCCTCCCCCATGCACCCCCCCTCACCCCGCTCACCCCCCTTCACCCCCCACCCCCACGCCTCTTCACACCCCACCCCTACCCCCCACACACACACTTTCCTCCACTCCCCCCATATATACGGGTAGTACGAGCCGTAAAAACAACATATACGACCCGTAACGACTTGTACGGCTATAACACAACATTTCACGAAACTAACGACCCGTATGCTTTCCACAGTATTGGACAACCATCCTGCTTTGAGACGTATTAGTTCGTCGCATGGTAACATGAGACATTCATCCATAGGCAGAGCCATCACCGTTTGACAAGTACAGTATTTTGGCTTTGACAACATGACTTTAGTTGATGTACAACTGAATAAAACTTGCTTAGGATGTACACTGTACACTTGATTTTCACTCTTTAAGTTACAGTACAGTAGGTTGATTACCAATCATGTACCATTTTTCAACTTTTTACCTGCAATGTAAATTGATAAAATTAGCCAGTTAATCAGTAAATTATTTTTAATCAGATTATGTGACACTAAGTGAATGGGAATGGTAAACTTTAAAGGGGGTAAATAATTAAAAGAAGACTTACCTATAACACACCTTGTTCCTGCCAGTGGAAAGAGGGGGCAGCTATAGTTCAGCCTCTGGCCCCCTATCCAATAGGAGTTTCTTTACCCCAAGCCACTTGGCTGAGGAAGTGGTTGAGGTGACTTGTTTGTATTTGGAGAAAAAAATTGACAAATAAATTTTAGGAATTTTTAAATACTGTTTAGTCTTTGGTGTTTAATCACTCTCTTATGGCTATAGATGATGTATTATGTACATTGTTTTGTTAACTTATCATATTTTAAGTAAATGAATCATGCCAGAGATGCAAAGATAGGTTTATGATCACTAAAGTAAGATTCAAGAGCACCACTACAGCAAATTCTATGAGGAATATCTGTGTAAATATGATCAATTTGAGTTTTATAGTCAGTTGTTACTTCATTAACAAGCTGTGCATAATGTTCTTGTTCACTAAGATATTTAGATAGAGCTTTTTTCTCAGAAGAATTTTCCACTAAATTTATATTAAAATCACCAAACATAATAACAGGGGTATCACAATGTTTTAAAATATTGTCATGAAGAAATTTTAATGCATCAATTAATTTAGAAATCTTCACTTTAGATTTTGAGCAATAAATTCCAACAATGTGTAAATTGTAAACTGGCTGATCAATTTTAATAACTGTTATTTCAACATCATTATGGTTACACCTCAAGGGTTCAGACACACACTGTAGATTATTTTTTAAATAAACAGCAGTTCCATATGGTGTTCTTGTAGTACTTTGTGGCAGAAAATCATTTCTGAAAAGCTGAGAACCAGGAAGATTATATAATTCATTGTTGTCATTGCTGCACAAAGCGGTTTCTACAAAAATATTTACACTAGCTGCTTGTACATTGTAATCACTTGCAACATCAGCAATATGCAGGTGTAAGGATCTTACATTGTGGAATAATATTTTAAAAGTGCTTATCTCATTGGTATCTAATTTGTAGAGAAAAGGAATGTGACCATTTAGTGATGCACTTGTTCTTAATCTTAACATTTCCTGTTGTACTTTCTTACTAACAGCTATCTTATTTTCATTCAAATTAAGGATATGTAATCCAGATATGCTTCTCAGTCTACTTAAAGCAACATAATACATGTGTTCCCGTTTACTAGATGGCAGATCAACAACTGCTTCATTGATAGTATCCCCTTGACAACGATGAATAGTTTTAGCTGCAGCTGGTCTTAAAGGAAACTGTCTACGAAGAACTTGTATTTGATGTTTTCTAAACTGTCATGTGATTTCCAAGATTGGAACCCAATTTTTCTCAACAGTGTTATTATAAAGGTGGGAGTATTGTCTGCGATATTCGTTTCCAATATTATTTTCTTGGAATGAAACCCAAATAATACTTGGTCTTAATGAGCCTGGAACTCTATAATCAATTTTTTTAATTATACACTCTGCTCCATTAGTCATTCCATCAACAACAGATACATTTGTTGTAAGATCATATTTTGCCCCTTGAAGTATGGCACAGACTGTAAACAAACCCATGGTTTTTGTGGGATCATTTGGAATTTGTTTCTTCATTCTTTCTTTTAATTCATCGGATAAATCTCCAAGTATGATATCTATTGCTTTTACCTTAGCTTTTTCATTTAGAGATTTATTAATAATTTCTTGATTATGTTGGCCTACAGCCATGTTAGTACTAAACAAGTGAGTGACAGTCATAGGATAATCAGCATGTGCAGGGCTTAATTTCAAAATTCTCTCCTTCATAATTTCAATGTCATATTGAGTGTGGTTTCCTTCCCTAATACGATTTAAAATTTCCGCAAATTCTTTATCTTTTTGTCTCATAATCTGTGATAACTCAAACAGCTCAAAATATTGCTGCCAAATGTTTGTTGCTAATGAATTATATCCTTCTTTTGAGTTCTCAAATATCCAGTGATCAAAGACTGGTTTTAATTGAAACAAGTCACCAACAGTTATAATGCTGAGTCCAACAAATGGTTCTTTTGTACCCATTATTTGTTGTAATCTCAAGTTAAGAAAATTAAACATTCCGCTACCAACCATTGAAACCTCATCAATGAATATGACTTGAAGTTTACCTAGTTGAGATCTTATAGTATTTAATCTGTCTCTATCAAGCGTGCAGTAATTAAATCCTCTGTTAGCAGGAATTTTAAAAGCAGAATGAAGTGTGTTTCCTCTTATATTAAATGCAGCTTTCCCTGTAGATGCTACTTTCATAACACTGATATCATCTGGATTGCTCCCAGGCTGAGTGTTTAAATATCTAATAAGAGCTTCATACAGAGCATTTGTTACTGTACTTTTGCCAACACCAGCACCAACACTTAAAAAGAGTCTTAATGGTTGATGACTAGTTTTAATAGAATGGAGTACATGGTAAAAGAACTCTTTTTGCTCAATATTTAGTGATTGGACAAGTTTTCTAAAGTCTTCATCCTTCAATCGTTTCATAAGAAGTTCTTCATTATCATTTGTTCTAGGATAAATACCAATATCATCCATCAAGTCATATTCAATATGTTGCTTATCTTTACCAGGATAAAAACATCCAAATAATTCACTAGCTTTTGAGCCTATTTGCTCATCTTGTTCATCTCTGTGTTGTGCATTAGGAGCGACATTAGCAAGCTCTTCATTTTCAACATTCTCAATGGCCTGGTCAAGAACTTCAGTGTGATTCTCATATTGTTTTATGTTTTTTTCTATAAGATCTTTAAGAAGTTCAAATCTTTCTTGGTATGTTTCTACATTTTGCAAGAGATCTTTGTTTTCATTTCTCCATGAAGTATAAAGCATTATTTGTTCCCTATAATGATTTTCAGGGTCTTTGTTCTTATTAAATCTTACTGATCGAATGATTTTTGGTCTTCGTCTCTTAACAAGTATCATTCCTCCTTTTAATTCATATTGATCATCTTCACATATTGTTTCATTATTGTCAGAGAGATCATCATCAACATTCTCATTAAAATCATTTTCCAAAAGATAGTCATCAGATGATGAATTTGGCTTACATTTTTGTGTTTTCTTTGAATTATCATCTCGCTTGCAATTATACCATGCAGCAAAGTCTGCCAAACACACATTTTCTAACTGTTTAGGTCTTCTTTGATACCTTTTAATCAGGTTATCTGATTCTATGTCAGCAGAATTGTCTGGGAGATCTTTAATCTTTTCCATATCTTTCAGTAAAAATGTTCTTTCATCTGGGTGAGAAGTATTAAGAAATTGAAATTCACGAGATGATCTTCTTAAAGGCATTTGCAAAACTAAATATACAGCTTCCTGTGCACTTATCTCAACAGTATTGAGAAATTTATTGCCAATATGTCTGACTGTTCACAATATTTTTATTGCCTTCTTTTGCCTCATCACAAGCTTTCCACAGTAACTTGCTCATTCCTCGTTGACCTTTTGTGATGTACGAAAGAATATAGACAGCACAAGCATATGGGTCTAATATATACTGAATGTCCATATTTGCCTGCCAAGCTTTTAACAAATTTGGATTGTAACAATTTATTCTAATCTCAGAAGGGGATCGTTTTAGCAGTAGAGTATCATGTTTAAGAGAAAGTCTAATAGCCTTCAAATACTGATTTTCAGATAATTCTAACTTTTCAAGAAATTCAGTAAAACTTAGTGGCTCATCAGGTTTTAGGGAATCTAACAAACTATGGATTCTCTCTAAATCCTTGTTTAATGCAACTGCAATTTGTTCATCTAAATCAGTTATAAGCAGAGGTTGTAAAATCGTTGTTCTTGGCATTGGAGGCAAAGGAAAATTAAACCTACATATTTTACGACCCTTGTTTTTGCAAGTTTTAGAGTGCCTATGTCTCTGTAAATTTACTAGATCACCCAAGTCATCAGAGTTAGCTTTACACGAGGTATAGTTATCTACAAATTTCACAATGTCATCAAGAGAATCTTTGCCATACTCCGGAGCATCTTTTATCCAAAATAAGCCATGTATATGTGGTGATCCACGTTGTTGGAATTCAACCCGATAAAAAAAATCAACAACTTCTCCAATTGGATTAAGTGAGCTTTTGATAAAATTGTGAAGAAACAATTGGACCATATGTTCAAAATTTCGTGCACATGTCACTGGATCTTTTTGTATTAAATCTGATTTCTTTTGCCAACTCATTTCTTTGATTTCATTATCAGTATACTTTTTATTAACCACAAGACGACCAAGAATTTTTAACAAATGTATCCATCGAGTTTCTGCAGCGGAGAATGAACAAAACCAAGTGGGTTTACCAAGTTGTCGAATCATTGCAAACAAGTCTTTTTTACATCTCTCAAAGTAAGGAGGTGAGCCTCGCAAATTTCTAAGTACTCTGAATCCCTCATCTAAATTAATTAGCTTATTTACAGAATTTTCTGATTTTAAATCTCCTGCAGTGTATGTTTTGCCTTTCGTTTTACACTTACGCAATGATAATGTTGCACTTCCTTGAATTTGCTTTATTTGTAGCTTTTTTAATTTATAGAAAATATTTGGCACACTCGGTGCAACTCGTCGATCTTTACTTCGCAACTCCCATTTACAAATTGTACTATAGTGAACTGGTACAACTCTTTCACTATTATCAGATCGACGTTTACCACAATATATAGAAGGGAAAGATAAAAATTCAGAGTCTGTCAATAAATATACCAAGTGGTCTATTTCCTTCACCTGGTGCAAAACTAATTATCTTATCAGCATGTTCGGTCATGTCAGGCTCTTGTAATAAAGTATCCATGACACCTGATGGCTGTTCAGTTTGATCTTCACACCATTCATCATCAGTATCATGATTGTCAATTGAATCATCAGTTGCACAGTGTTGTGTTCCTAGATTTTGTTTTTCTTGAGTTTTATGCAAACAATCTGACTTATCTGCACTTGTTTTGTTACCGGTAATAAATTCTGACCACTCTGGGTTATTGTTATTTAAGTTTGTTAACCAACTATCTGATACTTGTACTCCCTCATTTTTAAACAGATCACTTGTGCTTACTAAATATTGAGCTGCTTCTAAAACTTTAGCTGGTCTTATATTCTGAAACTGATAAAGATGTTTGTAACTAAGACGTCTTTTAAGTTTTATTGGGATAGTTTGTGATTCATTTATTGGTCTGGGCAGAACACTTACTGTTGAATTAACATCAGCTGGTACACTAACCACATTTCCATGAATACTCAACTGACCTCCACTCGGTAATTCTCTTAGTTGCATAAAGGGTATTCTTGGTGATACTAATCTTTCCTCAAGTGGCGTTAAATTTTTTAGTGGATTAGGCTTAATTGGAAAATTCATTTTATTTGCTTTTGCACAACTAGGCAGCTTATCAGTTTTTAAGTTAGAATGGCATGTAGAACAAATCCATTCAGTATCATCTACACTCTTAACACCAGTAACACATAACTTAAATATTTCTTTTGAACATGATTTATACAGGGCCAGATTACATTTTGTCACGGAGGATTTGTACCATAATTGGTCACAACATGCATGTGCAAACATATTCTGGTCCAATAGTAATATTCTTATGAAATAATTCAATAGCTTCTGACATATTCAATTTAGGTCTGGGCTTATCAAGCTCAAAAGTACCTTTATCTATATCAAAACTATTTTTAAATATTTTTTGTCTTAGCACTTCCGTTTCACCCACATTTCCTGCTAATTTTCTTTTCATAAACTTCTTTTTTTGAGATTCTTTAACTTTCTCAGGATTTGATTGTCTGTATGTTACATTTGCTTTTCGTGAAGATTCTTTAACTTTCTCAGGATTGGATTGTCTGTATGACACATTAGCTTTTTGCAATGATTCCTTAACTTTTTCAGGATTTGATTGTCTGTATGCTACACTGGCTTTTTGGAAAGATTCCTTAACTTTTTCAGGATTGGATTGTCTGTATGACACATTAGCTTTTCGCAATGATTCCTTAACTTTTTCAGGATTTGATTGTCTGTATGCTACACTGGCTTTTTGAAAAGATTCCTTAACTTTTTCAGGATTGGATTGTCTGTATGACACATTAGCTTTTCGCAATGATTCCTTAACTTTTTCAGGATTTGATTGTCTGTATGCTACACTGGCTTTTTGGAAAGATTCCTTAACTTTCTCAGGATTTGATTGTCTGTATGACACATCGGCTTTTTGCAATGATTCCTTAACTTTCTCAGGATTTGATTGTCTGTATGCTACACTGGCCTTTCGCAATGATTCCTTAACTTTCTCAGGATTTAAAAGTTTGAATGTCTTATTATACATTTTTTTTCTTTCATTTTCCTCACTTCTAAATTGATTATTCATTCTCCTTTTTTTCATATATTCTCTCATGTAATCTTTTCTAGTTTTTGAAGAAACACATTTTTTAGAAGTAGGTCTATCAGATGTTTTGGGATTAGTAACAGACTGGTTCATACGAGTAGTTGAAACATAATGAATTTTATCTAGATGTCCAACATAAATATGCCTTGTATTTCCCTGATTGCTTACAGGATGTACAACAGTAGTCTCAGTAAAATTTAGTGCAGTCTCAGTGATATGAATTGTTAAATGACGAGAATTTGCGACTGCTTGTATAATAATATGATCAGCCCATGTACCTTCTCTAGACATATTCTGTAAATATTGCACCCAGGACTGGTCAGTATTACTTTCAATAAAGTGTTCTGGAAAGTTTATCAAATGCTGAATTGCAAGAGCACGTATTTGCAAATGGTGGGCTTCTGTGCTATAAATCTGGTGACTTACACTACGAAAGAAACAATTACCATCACCAATCACATTTACTGGTCTCAGACCAATTTGAGATAGCCTATTTGTTAACAATGACATTGAAGAGTTTGTGCATGATGTCCTGTTAGAGCATTCATTCGTTGATGAATTAACAGGGCCTGGATTTAATTCAATGTCACCACACATGATCAGAGAAAGTCTATTAGATGTTTTTAGTCTTTGACAATTACATTTACTAGACAAAATTATAACTCTGTTTGACAGGGATAATTTGTGTTTTCTCGTTCTAAACATTTGTGGGTTGAATAATTTGAGTTTCGTCTTGAACTTTTGATATAAGTCTGTATGTTTTTTAAAACGAGGCTGGCCAATCTTCCACAATGCAAATTTATTTGTTTGTCGGTGAAGGACATCCTTTCTGTAACTTGTAGAAAGCAAATAATGCCACGAGGATGATCTGGGGATAAAACGTTTTATTAACGATTTTATTTCATGTCTACGCTGCTTATTTTTCCTCATCAGATTAACTATTCTCTTCCAAGGTATTCTAGATGGCTCTCGATCACGCCTCATGTGATATACAACCTTTGTTCGTGGTCTGCCCCGACTAATAGAATTGTCGAATTGAGTAGAGTTCTGCGTTTGATTTCGTATATCTGTTTCGACTACGTTCAAAGTCGTTTGATTGCTGTTGTCGACATCAGTACTGACAATACAAGTATTATCGCACTCTGCGACACTGGTGTTTAAGCTAGTGCTTTGATTGTCTGTACACACTACACACTGTACACTGTTCATTTGATTCTCTTGTTTCACTCAAGAGTTCAACGTTTGTATTGATTTCATAAGCATTTGATAGATTCTGGTAAGAACTTGTTAGATTTTGATAAGTATTTGATAGATTTTGATAGAGTTCACAATTGCTCACCGTTGTGATAGACCCGTGAACTTTTAGGTCTGTGTCGGTGCACGTGGACACCTCGTCACCTTTCGCATCTGAAATGCTAACGTGGCAACTGAACGCTGTGTCGATGACACATTGGCCATCTACTCGCATTTCGCTACCAACTGAAGATTTCTGGCGAGTCGCAGGATTGTAGAAAGTCGCAGAGAACACAGACATAACTTGACTTCTCGAATACCTCACCGAAAAGAAAGGAAATGTGCAAAACAGCATATATCACGTCATTCATGTGGCCAAAAAAATCATTTCCGTATTTAGACAGCCAATCACATCAAAGAACGTTCCGGTTGCTAGGCGTCATATACCTCACCTGATCTCATCTCTCATATCCGGTCATATCATGACACGTAAACAACTAATTTGACCTTCGACTATTTTCTTATTAAATATCTGTTTATTTTGTTGATTAAATCATACTGTATCCATATACGCGTATCTGATAAAGATTCAAAGTCTGGTTACTCGGTTGCTTTATTAGAGCTAACTTTCACTGAGCACGAGGTACAGTGTCTGACATAAAAACAAAAGAAGGCGAGTCGAGTCGAATTATATTATTAACTCGACTGCGAGTAGGCTGTGACAAGTGGTGACAAGTGGCATGCTTTATATGCTTTCGTGCGCCGTATTATGAAATAGAATTGAAATTTCATAAAAAATACCCCATATGTAACCATTAGGGCATTTGTATTAAATAAGTTCGACAGAGCCATTATTATAAATGTTGTATGATATTACTAAAGTACAGGGACATGATACACGCAAACAGCCGACTTCTCAAGCGATGATTAATGTTGGCAAAGAAAAACTGGCTACGGCTTGAGAATAGACACTACATAAACTGGCCTTTATACAGCGTATCTGCGTATCCTTGGGAAACACGTCGTTTGTGATTTGTAATTTTGTCATAGGCCTTTATAGTATGAAAATATAACTCGTGTAGTTTAAATCACCAAACCATGAAGAGACGAAAAAAGGATGAAAATTAAAACTAAACCTCTCCCTGAAGCTGAAATGTGATACAGATTATTTTAATATAATAATGTTAAACACGGCAACACAAACGACCAAAAGAAAAGACGATGACTGTGGACAGAATCACACCAGTCCACAACTGAGTTTATCGTTACCCTTCGTTCATCATACCTGAACGGCTAATATCATACCACCCTTAAAAAAATCTCTAGTTTGACTCTATAAATTTTAAAAATAGCAGTTGGGCGGCTGGGCGCTATTCGTCAACAGTGAAATAGAAACTAATAAAAACATACGCTTACCTCGAAATACATGTGAAAATTTAATCCTTTCGCTCAGACCATATTTAATTAGACCACATAGTCCTTATTTTGACAAGAAAATTCATCGCCTCTTCTCTATATTAATCGCTTGTCGGTCCCGCCTTCTTGTGTCTCCGCCATTATATTGTATACGATTCGTCTCCTGTTAAATTTAGCTTCGCGCGTGCGCAGTAAGATTCTAACCAAACCGGGGGGAAGACACCCAGAGGAAAACATTATATTCTGATTTTATACTCGACATACTTCAAGATAAAATGCAATATTTGACTAACTCTTTCAAGAGATACCCACAAATAATTTACTAAATTGTCTTAGTTATCAGTGAGACTCTTTAAAGTACCTATTAAAACGACGATATTATTCATCCAAGCACGACAATTTATATGCCGCTAAACTTGGTACACCCCCGGAAAAGTTTACGCTATGTAGCTATGTATCTATCGTGTGAATTTTCGCCACCATCACAATACTGCAAAGTTTCTGTGAAACTTTGCACTAAAAACAGCCTTTTAGCTTCGGTTAACCCATTTCTGCCTCAGCCGGCTGAAAACAGCTACTTTATTACAGTATTTTACTGTCTAACACGAGATTATTTTACTTGTCAAAGGGAGAACCCTCACATCCTAGGCCAGCAATGGGTTAATGTGCCAGCTTGTTGATTGCTTAGCTACAAAATCACATGATCCTTTTAGGTTTAATTATGGCACCATGAACATTTATTTTATTGGGTGTACTACTGACACTGTATCTCCCTAATTCTCATGAATACAGCACAGAAAAGTGTTAACATCAATGAACGTATTAACTATATGCTTCAAGTGTTTGAACAACAATTTCAAGAACTTAGACATAAACATCTACACCAAAGCACGAAGATTCTTGTAAGGGGTTAACAGAATTCGATAAATGAGTTGTAAGTTCAGTAGTAGCATTTGAAATCTGGGCAGGGGATACCAGTAGTGTAGAATTTGGGGCTGCCGGCACACTTTTTTTTATTTTGCCAAAAACAGCCTCAGAAAGTTGGAATTTAATGGGAGGGGATGCTTGAAAGGGTAAACTGTTTTTTCCCCGTTTTTAAAGTATAAGCAGCCGAAAAAATGGGTTTTAAAAAGTACAGCAGATTTTCCTCCTTTTAAAAACGCTTCGTAAGAGCTTGAATTTAATGGATACTCCGATAAATTGGAAATAGTATAGGACTTGGAGGTGCCAGCACACTTTTTTTTATTTTGTCAAAAACAGCCACAAAAAGTTGGAATTTAACGGGAAAGGGTGTTTGAGAAGGTAAACTGGGTTTTTTTCATTTTTAAAGTATAAGCGGCCGGGAAAATGGATTTTAAAAATATGGAAAATTAGCTGTCCCATTAAAATACCTCATAGGTGCTTGAATTTAATGGATAGTTTATAAATTGGAAATAGTATAGGACTTGGGGTTAGGGCAGGTGCATCCATATGTAAATTACTCCATTAACTGTTTAACCGGCCAATCAGCTTTTAACCCATAAATTAGAGTTTTGGTTTGAAAGTTGGTTTTGGTTTTGGTTTTAACACACAAATTAGTTAGTTTCCGGTTTTTGTTCAACTACTTTCGTTTTATGTTGATACACATGTTTTCCCACAGTTATACCTCCAGATAACAGTCCGAGACATGGTAGATACGGTGTGCACATTCAGCGTACAGTTTATCCACAACCTTTACCGACACTTTTCTGATGTAGCTGACTGACTGAGTCACCTCGCCATCCTCTGATAGTTTTATTAGGTCACTCCTCTTCTTGTTGGTGCCATCAGTTGGTGGTGGTGTAGGGTTGGTGTTAGACTTTTCCAATGTCGATTCAAGATCATCATCCTTTTTTAGCTCATTGACGAGCTCATCGACGAGTTCACAGACTTCAGTAGGTATTTCCGTTTCTAGTTCCCCAACAGATGTCTCGACTGATTCCACGGTGGATGCCTTAGTTTTTTCCCCAACTTTTACCGGTTTAGTTTTCCTCTCAGCCATCTTACTATAGACCAGATTTTGGGATGACCACCTTATACGCGTATGGGTGCCTTAACATAATCTCAAGCCTAGCGTATCTGTTTTCTTTTAACTTTTCAGTTACCCCTCTGACGTCATCACGGTCTAAACCACCCAGGTAGTCATCAGTAATAACCTTCATGTCGGTTTGGTTGGGGTTGTAGAACGTTACCAACTTACTGATATTCTCCCAATAAGGTTTTGTGATAGCTGTTAGCTGTTGTGTGATGACAATAGTTGACAGATTATAGTGTCGGGCGCTGAAGGCTAATTTAACCAACTCACTTGTTCTGTTCTTTACGGTTTGTCCACTAGCACAGTCGTCGAGGACTATTAGTGTTCTGGAACCTTTGAATATTCCAACAATGTGTTTCAGCATAATTTCAACGTCGTCCTGACTACACTCCACAGCGATGAAGTCCGGGTCGGGGGTGTACCTCCAAGTAGTATAGGTTTCATTCCAGCTGAACGTCGGACAGGGCAGAACGATGTAGTCGAAGAACCCGAAGTATTCGTTTTCCAACATCTTCAGGAGATACCAGGTTTTCCCACAGGCCGTCATACCAGTGACCAACATATTGAACGGGTGATCCATTTAATATTGAATTGATTTTAGATTTCTGTTTACCATGTTCACCAAACCATAGCTTAACACAAAGATCCAGCAGACTACATTAGCCACAGTCGCCTTTTTGGTGATCTCGATCAGGACCCCAGACTGTGTGTTAACAATTCTTTTTCCAGTCCCGACACTATCACGGTCCTCAATACTTCTCAAGTCAATCACCAGAGCAAAACCGTTTTTGTAGAACTTCCGGATTGTCATAAACTGATCGGACTCTTCCTTCCCACTGAATAGTCTTTTAGCTTCATTATAGAACTGATTTTTTGGTATCCCTTGACTGAAGACAGCGTTGGGTAAACTTTCAATTGTTAGCTTAACACTTTCGATGTTTGGATAGACGTATTCTTCACTATCAGTCCGGGTTTTATTTGTGAACATCATCACGATACCTTTCATGGACTTTCGTGGAAGGTTAATATGTTCGTTGATCAGGGTTGATCCAGCCGCCCATTCAGTTGACTTCATCAGCGTCACATGTTCATAGGACAGGGATCGACCAATTGTGTACAGCGAGGTTATTTCGCTGGTGGTGTCGGTGTTATCAATCGTCTCATACTCCAGTTCGAGGTTTTCCAGTGTGTACCCATCAACAGTTTCACTTGACTGGGCCACCATAATGTCGCTCGCCTTTGGTAAACTAATGACGTAGCGGAAGTTGTTGTACATTTCAAAGGGAGCATAGAGTCCATGGTCCTCAAGGATTTTATCCAGTTTTACCCTCAGTTTTGTTCCATGAATTGTGAGCATCAGAGCGTCAGCCACCTTCTCAGCGTCCCCAGAGGAAGCCCCACTGTCGTCCTCAGACATAAACTTTCTCAGATTCTCAGAGGCAATTCCATATTCAACCATTTGATCCCTTACACTCTTCGATAGCCAGAGATCCCTGTACACACCGAAGACACTTTCACCCGTGTTGTCGTAAACAGTTTCACCGGCTAGCTTGACGACCAACCTTTTAACCAGGACTCTGGAAAGATTGTTTAGGAACTACGACTTGGTGTTGGTGTTCTTGAAGTCGAACAATAATAAGTGAAAGCTACCCGGGACCAAACAGCTATTAGGTTTTAGCTTTGGTATGTCGATGTAGAGGTCCTCACCAGGGTTTACTTTGTTGGGATTCATGGTAATCGTATGTCTTGTTCTGCTTCCCTTGATCTTCGACATCTTCGCTAATCTGAATCCAGGTAACAGCTCTGTCTGACTTCTGTTGGTCATATACTACGTAACAGATTCTATTTTCTATTTTTCCAGTAGTCATACAATAACCACGCCATAGCTATAGCTAAGACCCACAGATTGTTGGCTAACCATGCTATTCCTTTCACTCCCCAAGTCAGAACCTGTGCTAGTAGGTTGAACAGTGGCGCCAACAGAGGTCCCAACTTCTTGGCCAGGTTAGCGAGTGCCTTAGCGAAACCACCAACAGCTTTTGCTCCCCCCGAGGCAGCTTTCCTAGCCGCCACAACTATTGTGGTCACAATCCCAGTCACATTACCACCTTAATATATACAGAACTCACGATCAAGCTCTCGGCAACGGCCTCCTTGGCTCAGTGGTCAGAGCATTGCACTAGAATCGCAAGGTCGTGGGTTCAATTCCTGCCGGAAGGCCTGTGTAGTTGCATTTTTCGCAACTGGTCCCGGTTTGGTCTTATAATGTATGTATTCTGCACTCGAATTTTCCTGCACCAAAAATCCCTAGAATTTTGATTTGTCGTCGTCGTCGTCGTCGTCGTCGTCGACGTCGCCGTCGCCGTCGTTGTTGTTGTTGTCGAAAATCGTTATTTACTCGTTACATACGAAGTCTATGGAGTCAAGCGGTATTGAGCACATGGAGATGGACGAGGAGGGTTCTTTGCCGTGTTGTGAAGGTGATGGGGCTTTTCATTCGGCTTTTGAAGACGATTTTGAGCAAACTCTTGCTATGCCCGACATGGACGTCGAGGAAGTGATGATCGAGGTTCAAAATTCTCATGAAGAGGTGAGTTAAAATATCAAAGCAAAGTAAGCCATGCCTTTTCAATAACCGAACTTATAATCTAACTTAAATCTTCATCTCTAGGTCGAAGGAAATAAGCAATTCCCTTGCGAGTTTTGTGAGAAAATTTGCAAGTCGAAGGGTGGTCGAACCAAGCATCAGCGAAGTAAACACATGGCCGAATTGGGAGAAAGTTCAACTTCGTCTTCTACCAGAGACGTCGTTATTACGATGGATAAAACCAGGGATATCATCCGAGATATTGGTCGCTACTTAACGGACGAGAAGCTTTACAAGCCAGAGCAAGCTGCAGAAGTTTTTAAGCTGGAACCAAGTGAGTCCTTTGTGAAATTTTTGAACGACCTCCTTCTGAAGCTCAAAAGAAAGAAGAGCAAAGACAAGTTTCTCAAGGAGTTTTATGGCAACACAAACGCTCATTGGCATGATTATTTTCATCCTTATCCGTACAAGAAGATGGTGTTTTTAATGCTCATTCATCTCCCAGAGCGTTTGTTGACATGTATTGAGCAGGACAAGGGACCATCTGACTCTGAGGTAATTGTTTTCTGACATAGCCAGTTTTATATTTATCACGAAGCCTTGGTTGATGAGTATACACACACACACGCCTATAAAAGAGTACAAAGCTTCTCGAAGGGCCTTTGCTCGAAACGTCGAGAAGCTTTGTACTCTTTTAATATAGGCATGCGTGTTTATACTCATCAACCAAGACTTCATACTACAGACCGCAGCCGACGCTGATCAACCCCAAGACGAAGATTTATATTTATCAGTTTGATCTGGTGACCCTGTGGCTGTGGGGTGAATAAGGTCTATAAATGGTATATTATAGCAAACATTAGATCTTGGGTACTGTGTACAATTACTACTACCTTCATAAGGAACACCCTTTAATCAGTTTGTAAAACTTTTAAGGATAGCTGCTTATGCAATTAAGTGTTCATGTTAGTAAATAAGCAGTAGGTTCAGTTCTCTCAAAATGTTCAACGTCAACACAGTTCTTGCAAAATGACCAATATTACTGTACATTTGTTGCACTTATAACATGCTCAAGATAACTATTTCTTGGTTGTTTTTTTGTTCTTTTTTTTTTGGCAATGGCTCTTCACTGACATTACACCACTTGCTTCGCTTACCAGAATGTCGTCCAGAAACATTTCCCTCAATGGACTGTGGTGCAACATCTCTCAACGTTGCAATCTTCAGGTCATTATACACGAACTCGACTGCTGTTGGGTTATCATTCCTTCTTCCTTGTGCTCGCTGGTAACCAAAGTACTCTTCGACATCATCCTGGCAAAAACGTTCTGTGAGCACAAACTCAAATCCTTCGCTCAACAAAAACCTTGTCAGGGCAACAACTGAATTTACCGTCATCTTCAGGCCAGTGAAGGTTTGGACACTCAAGAACATACGCCCTCTGTCATCATCTGAGAATGGACCTTCTCTCGAATCAATCGATGATTTCCAGCTTGCCAAGTATGGTAAGAATTCATTCTTTAGCCAATCAAACCTGCTATCATCTGTGTGTTGGTATGGGGCCAGCCGTGGATTGCGCTTTCTTTGATGCTCTGAAGTTGAACGGACATTCATGCAATCAAAGAAGTCGTTCATCATTTTGCAAAACTTGGCTGTTTCACTTGCTTCTCCTGATAAATAGTGCCGCTTGAGAGCTTCGGCCACTGTATTGCTCAACACTTGAACTGCAAAGCTGACTTTCATCTTTGAATAGGACTTGAGTTGGATATGCTCTACGGTTAACTTAGGTAGCTGATGTAATCCGAAATCCAGATCTGAATAGTACAGCTTTGCAATATGTTCCCAAAGCATGTACTTGTCGTTGTTCCACAAGTAACGGGTGCGTTTGCCACTGCCAGAATTAAAAAGACAGTTTCTTGCAGTCTTCAATAAATGTGGGGCATCAGAAACGAAGTAGATCTTCCTGCTAGGGGCAAATAAGTTGGTAGTGTAGTGTAGTGTAGTGTAGTGTACAAAATCTCCAGAGTCTGCATCAGCTAGGTCTGCATGCAGTTGGAAAAATAGGCGATTTGGTGAAGCTCCATCAGATACAGCCGCACAAACCCAGAGGTTGCAGACAAGCTCAAGCACAGACACCGCTTTCCAGAACAAAGGCATGATCTGATAGCATGTGACATCTTTGGTTAAGAAATAGCCAAGGGCATATTTCAAATATGTGGCTGCACCTCTAACAAAGAAAACAAGGGCATGTGTGGCAAGATCAGTTGAACCAAGACTACTGGTGTTCAGTTCCTCTTCGCCAAGATCGACAAAACCAATAAGTTCATTGGAATGTTTATCAAAGACCAACTTTGACTGGATCTTCATTTCGTCAAATGCAATGACAACATACCTTTGGATATCGAAATACTGGCTTGTTTGATTCCTCAACCGCGCTACATTTTTAGGGTGGAAACCAGCTTTAGGTGTGAAAAAGTTCCGATAGTCTCGCAGGGTTTTTTCACTCGGGAGTACCAAAATGCCAGAATCTCGCAATTCCTTATCTGCTGCTGGTGATTTGGCGTGAATTGAATTGAAAGGCAAAATCGGATGATGTGTGGGTGGTATCTTCTTCCAAACTTTGGTGATGCAAGCATTTTCCGTTGTTGCTCCCAGAAAACTCTCATATGTGGGGTGATCTCATCACCACTATCAGCAAGTATTGCCAGAATATCCTTTTCCAAAGTCTCATCTATAGAGACGCTGTTCTTTGCAATCTCTTTTTCCAACTGCGAAATACGACCCTCAAGCTCCTTGCAGACAACCCTCTGTCTTTGCACTGTAGCAACCAACCGTTCCTTACTTGATTTGGACAGAGGTGCTTTATCCTTTAGGGATTGAGGTGGTTGTACATTGTGTTTATCTTTCTGCTTGTTGACAGACTTTTCTTGCTTGATACAATTGGAGCAGGAAATGTTACCACAAAGCAATTCACAATCTGGTGATCTCAAAAAGATACAGGCTTGAAAGGGAGGGCCATCTTCTTCATAATGCTCGGGCTTTATGGGAATGGTATGCCTAATGACACTGCTGGAACTACAGCTAGGACTGGGGTCTTCAGATTTTGAATATGTGAGTTCATTTTTGAGGCCTTCACAAATCTCATAACTCTCTAGCTTGGACATGATGGTTGAGATGCTGGTATGCTTTACTGATCGCTTCAATTCACTGTAGATAGCATGATCATCAGGTAGAAACCAGTTATATACAGCAACAGAAAAATCGAGACCAGAGGCAACAGAGCAAGTTAGCTTGGGCAAGGAAAATGTTGGATTCCAGAACTCTAAAATGACACTGTCCTCATTTTCGGTTTTCAGCCATCCCTTCATCTTCAAATCCAGAATTCGTCTCTTGAAGTGCTCCAAGTTGTGATATACGACAGGTTTATCCAGTTGATGTCGAACAAGCTCTCGTCGTGTTGTTGTTGCAGAAGTAGTAGTACTCTTCACTGGCAAATATAAAGATGGTACTGCTCCTGGCACCAGTCTCTTACGAGTAGAGGCTAAAAAGTAAGATAATGACTGCTTTCAAGACAAAACAGAGACTTTGTAACATTTGTCAGTAGACTGGTACCTTATACTCAGAGAATATTATTGCACACAAGAAAAGAATACGCATTAAAGCACAGTGCATCCTGGTGCATCCTACATTGTTATTTCACCCCATCTGAGGCCAGATGATTTTACTTGTCAAGGGGAGACCCTTGCACCTTAATGGGTTAACAAAACTGCCAATGTACAGTAAACTGCCAATCTCTCTTGTTAACCCATGAAAACACAATGTGCCCAGGTGCACCATACTTTGTTAATTTACAGTTTATACAGTCTAAAGTCAGATAATTTTAATTGTCGAAAGGATTAAGTCTGGTGCCTTAAAGTGTAGCCTTTGATAACGTTTTATGTGAGTACTGTATGGTGGTAAGACTGACTAGATAATAATGAAGACTCATAATTTTTCTTAATTTACTGCACGTTTTTCACATTTAATGATACTTTATTTATACATTTATTAATCTCTTGTTACGACGTAGACATGACCTGTATATGGTCATTACATCGAACTTGTTCATGTCATAGAGCTTAACTTGCGAGGTAAACATATGCTATTGCTTGATTACTAAATTATTTTGAATGTTCCTTACATCATTTCAAGGTACTATTGCTCTCACTCAATTTTAAGTATATATTGCCAGTTTTTTTGGGGTTTTTTGGGGGGTTTTTTGTTTTGTTTTTTTTGGGTTTTTTTTTTTATCAAATCATAGTTATCAAATCTTACCTAAATAAATCTTAGCCTTGATTTTCCAGCTGGTGGCATATGTTTACTTACGACTGTAGTTATGTATATTTTATTCTACATGTATTGTCTGTTATTGTATGTTTAATTGGAGGAGTGCCTCGCATGGGACCTCGAGTCCCGTTCGCACTTCTACCGTTTGGTCACTATCCAATAAAGTATTTAATAATAATACTCAGGGTACCAGTGAGACCAACTATGACTATAAAACTCTTGGCATAATAAAGCCTAAATCTGCTGTATTCTGTAGTATATTGTTGCATGGAATATATGTTGGATATATAATACCTAAATTCAAAAGATTCAGTCTTTCAATATTTAGGATATTGATATTTATAATAAAACGTGTTTAAAATGCATATAACCATATTTTGTATGTATGCTCTGGCCATTTTATAAGAGCAATTGTCATGTTTTTGAAACTATTATCTCTGTTGAACTATGACAGTCTATGTGTGGTATTTCAACGAAATATCTAAAGTTTAACATGCAAGTTTATACAATCGCTTACAGCTGACTAAAGTTCAACCCCACAAGCCTCGTATGTCCTCTGAGTCCTAACCATGTACTTGTGGTTGAGAGATAGATTGTAGATAGATTATTCTCTACACTCTGTAATTATACTCTCACTATGTGATAAAACGCTTTGATCAGTGGCAGTGCTACAAATCCTACAAGCCCTACAATTTATCATTTGACATTACTCACAGATAGCAGAGTTTATATTTACACAAAGGAATTCATTGTTCTCGGGTGTCTGTTCATTGACATATTTGTTTCAAGTTTTCGCCGCTTTTTCGCACAGTTTTACTCATTGTTTATGGGGGGAAAATAAGAATACACTTACGACAATCAATTTCTTCAGTCTTGAAATGTTTCTCGCAAACATACAGCTCGCCTGTGTCGATCTGGCGACGCAAACTTTTGTCCACAACCCGATCCTTTGTGATTACGTTCAGCCAAGCCTCTCGAGTTATCGTTGATAACTCGTCTTTGCCAGACGGAATTCGAAAGATTCCTAGCCCAACATGTTTTCTGCTGGTTCCGCAACCAAATATTGAGCAATTTGCTCCGGGCATTGTAAAAAATATCGCCAAACCAACAGCTTTTTTCGTTTCGCAAGTTATGGTAATTCGACACTCTTTGTATAGAATTACTATGGACATAGTGCTATGGACGATTGTTTACAATATGCACGGAATGCCCTATATGTTCCACGTGACCAAAAATCCAACATATTTCGTCACGTGACCCGGCCTTCCAAACCCGGTCAGTATATATTAACTATGCTCAGACCGATGAAATCTATGAAGGCAAAAGAAACAAACAAATGTAAGTCAATACGTATCCATGGAAGAGTGCATTCGATAAAAAGAGTCCACTTTTTCATTTGTTCTCATCTATCACGCAAAATTTCATGGGAGTTGTAGACTTACTCCAACTCTGTCTCGTTTTTTTACGGTAGAGAAAAGGCAAACGAGGGCAAAAAGACTGGCGGGAAGAAAGGCGGAAGGGAAGAAAGGCGTTCTTCTCTCGCCGCCTTTTTTCTCAGCTCTCGCCTACTTATGATTGTACGCGCGCTTGCCCTCCACCCGCAGCAAACTTGTACCTTATCTAATTGTTTTCGTCTGATTAATTCGATGTAGGAAAAGAAAATCGCGTTGTTTAGATAGTGACGACTCAGGACTGTTAATGGTCGAGGTGTCATCTGGAGATGAGTCAGATGACATTCATGTAGTTGGTACTATAAAGCAGGAAAGTAAATGTGTGAAGGAAGTGAAAACAAGCGACACTTCCTTACCAGTTGTCATTACCATTACCATTACTGACGATGAGAATGAATCATCAAGTGACTCTGCAGACAAGCCAGACAAAGCGAAGCCTCGATTCTATCAAGAAAATCCATCGATGCCAATTTTCAAGTCTGGTAAATATTCTCCAATGTATCTGGATTATTTTAGAAATCTCGTTGACAATCCTAAACTAGATACGGTGTGCAAAAAATTACCTCCACTTGTTGAGGACAATCTGTCCTTTCTCGTATCCGTAAACCCTCAGACGTGCCTTTACCAGATATAGGTTGCGATGGTCACAGCAGTTGGGTAAACGATGGCGTTAGAACTTTTACCTTTCGAAAGCACCTAGAAAACTATAATTTAGAATGTAGTAAGAAATTAGATGAAAGGAATATGACAAGTAGTCACTATGTGCTGGTAAGAAAGTATTATCACCATAGAACCTACCCTGATTTCAAGAAGGTTATTGCTTTTGTTAAGAATAACCGAGATCAGATATCCAACAATTTAGTGTTTTTACAGTACTTTTTCACTGGTAATCCGCATCCGATCACGCCACAGAAGCATGGTAATGCTAAGCATGAAGTTCATACATATTGTAAAGTTAAGCCATCATTGCTACAGAAAGCATGTCAAAACTTTACAGGTGCTTCGCGGAGTGTTGCTGCCAATGCCTGTGACATTGGAGGAATTCACAATGTCGATAGTCCAGCTGATATAATAAATACAAAACAGCTTCACCAAATGAGATATCGCCAAAACGCAACTGGCACTACACCGATTAGTGAAGATGAGATTTCACATATTATTGAAATGGCGCAGGATAAATTAGGTAATTTCATCCGAGAGATAAAGGAATTCCCTGAATCATTTGTTGTTCTGGCTTCCGATAGTCAACTCCTAAATCTTGAACGGTTTTGTTGTGATGATAATGAGCACATGCCAATGTCAATTGACCCAACCTTTAAACTCGGAAGATTTAATGTTACCCCAATCAGCTTTCGTAATTTAACACTTTCTACGCATGCTCAGCGATTGAGCAGTCCCATCGAACTTGGGCCTTTGCTGATACATTTTTCGAAAACGGAAGAGGTATACACTGCTTTCTTACAAACGTTACTTAGGTTGAGACCTGGTCTCCAATATCTAACATGTTATGGCACTGATGGAGAAACAGCTTTGTGCAGCGCCCTGAAAAACGTATTTCCAAATGCAGTAACTCTTCGTTGTTTTAAGCATATCGAGACAAACATTATTACTAAGTTGACAGAACTTAAGCTTAGGCGACACGAAAAGACATTTCTTGATGATATCATGCACGGGGAAAACGCCCTTCTTGACAGCGAGAGTTCTTCTGCTTTCGATAACATGTTCAGATCTATAAGCTCAAACTGGGCGGCGATTGATGTAGATTTACGTTTTACCGACTACATAAGGTCGCTTGCACCGGTAATGAAATCTGCCATGATTGCGTCAGTACGCACTCTTGCAGGTTTAGGTTTTCCTCCAACCAAATTTTACACTAACGACTCAGAGAGCAATAACTTCCGGATAAAAAATTGGTTTGGTTTCAGAGAGTCGAGCATGCCAAGATTTATTGAAGAGGTATCGAAGTTTGTTGACGCTGAAGAAGCAGATAGAAAGAAAGCATACTGCAATCTAAAAGGAAAATATGTAGTCCGGGAAGAATTTAGGGCACAACTGCAATACACAGATTACTTTAAGCTATCTGAAAAACAAAAAAGAAATTTCCTTAAGAAGGTTAGCTCGGTTTCGATGACAGATTTGCTTAAATTGCCAGGTTCCAACAACGCTTCTCTTGCTGACAGTGGATTAGTATCAGTGAGTTACAAAAATGTCAACATTGATATCAATCAATTTACTTTAAAGGGAATTTGGGTAGGGGCGGCCGAACTGATTCAAAATTCGGACAAAGCGATTTTTCAAGCTCCATGCACGAAAGCAGGAATTTTTAAGTATTGCGTTTTGAGGTCTATCCATGCTGGTTGAGAGACTCAAATAGTAACAATGTTTTCAGAATCCGGTAAAGTCGAATGTGATTGTAAATACTATTTTGTGCATTCAATTTGTAGTCATGCAGTTGCATGTGCTGACACGAATGAGAAACTTAATGCATTTTTAAAGTGGCATTCTGAAAATGGGAGGCGGACAAATAAACATAAACAGTCAACACAAAACACAAAACATTAATTTAAGATGCGTGGGGCAAAAAGGAAACGCTCCCCGTCGTAAACGTAAAGGGCACAAGGCTGATAGAGAACGTTCCCCTACTAATTTACCAGAGCCTTGCACTCAACTCGATAAACACGAAAGCCAGCTCATATTAAAACATTTACACGGTACGCAAATACGCAAGTGTTACGGTTGCGGGAAAAGTATTAGAACACCTCCAGCAGTTCCCCCACCCCGAAACGACTTTGTCTTAGCGGCTAAAATTTTTTATTCATTTCCTCACCCAAGAACGGCCATTCTCACATTTAAAAAGGGTTGGAAACACTTCCACTTTAAGCGGTCATGCGTAAAAGAATATTTGCATTTAGACATTCGTGTATGTAATTTAGTTAAAAGTAAACTAAATAAGGTGCACTGGGATTGCCTAGGTCGCGAGTTTGGACTTGTGCAAATATAGCATGCTTGCCATAAGAAATCAGTCCAGTTGTTTAAGGCAGATTAACATAATCGTGGCCGACCAATTTTATTTCGGATGACATGTCTTAAAGACACTGTCGTATCCCGTATGTCACAGAAATTTTATATGGTAGTAAATTTATCCTTAAATATTCATGTCTAAAGCACATCAAGATAGAACAGAAGACAACATTTAAAACCCACGATTTATGTTAATTGCGTTTTGGACGACTTGACAAGATCAGTTTTTTAGAGTTTAAAAATATCGATCTCAACAATCATAATGTAGAATTTTGTTGTTCTGCATGTTTTATATGTAGTATTAAATGTAGTATTTAATAATGTAGTAATTAATGTAGTATTTTGTATTGTATTAATCATACTTAACGCTGTAGATACATATATATATATATATATATATATATTAGATGTTTAAAAAAAAAATTGATAATTTTGGTTTAATCATGTAATCGTATATTTAATTAATAAAATAAAGGTTCAAAAACTTTTATTTTATTAATTAAATATACGATTACATGATTAAACCAAAATTATCAATTTTTTTTTAAACATCTAATATATATATATATATATATATATATATTAGATGTTTAAAAAAAAAATTGATAATTTTGGTTTAATCATGTAATCGTATATTTAATTAATAAAATAAAAGTTTTTGAACCTGAAAATTACTCACGTCATTTTCAATTCGCTTGTGTGGTAAGTTGAACGTTTTCGATCGCAGACTTCCCAGGGATTCAAAATGACAAAGAGCATGGCTACCGTGTTGGTCTTCCTAACAAAGAAGATACTTGTTAATTTTATTGTCGAGGAACACTGATACATATGACGGACATGCATGTTGTCATGTGAAACTGACCTGTACTACATAATGATTTCTCTCACATAATGATTTGTCGCACCGTCGATGGTTCATACGACATCGTGTTTCAGACTTTCGTCAAGCTCGGACGGAACCATTCTAGGATAACGATGGCAATAAAAAAGGGGGGAAATCTAAACGTTAGTAAACCTTGACATTCAAACTAAGACCCGTAGTGTCGTAATGGACTAAATGTATTCGTATATTGTAAACACTAAATACGTCCAAAAAACTGAACAGATTGGTTTCTGAGTCTGAGATGACTCCATCGTTGACGTATAGTCCATCGCACACACTCATTTAAATCGACAATGTTAACGTAACCTTCTATAAAAGACTGACCGTATACCGCCGTCTGCGCACCGGTATGTATGGTCTGGTTGTGTGCAGAACAAAGACAGATATTACCCTTGAAATTAGAAACCGGATTGTCTCCATCACTCGTAAACATCTAATAAAAGACTAAATTAAATTAAAATGTTTGACCTTGTTCTTAGTGGTAATACTGTCTGATAAACAAACTGTTTAATATGTCTAATCCAATAACCTTGTTTGAAGTATCGATGACAGATCAGTTTCAGCTAATAAATGTAAATAAATGTATTTTATTAACCGTTTGTTAGTAAGCGATTAACCAAATTTCTGGCAGATTCCGTTGATTCCGTCGATTCCGTCGATTCCGTGGATTCCGTTAAATAGAGATGCCGGCTTTAGGCTGCGTAACTATGTGAACATGATCGCCCATTTTCTATTTCTTATTAAATAAACAGCAACCTATTAATATAGTTATCCCTGTGGTAGAGTAAACAATTTAAATGACAATTGCCATGAAAATTGATAAAATTCATCTTTAAATTTGCTTTAATTTCAATGTGTAAACACAGGAAATAATTGAGTATTTACACATTCACTACACAAATTCAAACAAATGATACAAAAGAAAGATATTGAATTTATTATTGTCCAATTACTATAAAATAACTGTAGTTACATACAGTATACAGTAAGTGATATGTAAATAAAACTCTGATTTAGTGTACTTAAATTCAAGATTAAGCTTTCATAACATTTATCTGATCCAACAGTTTTCAGAAAGCAATATCATTAATAATTGTAGACAGTGCTCTGATGGGGCTTTTAAAATACCAGAATCCAGCTCTGCATCCTCTGCAAGAGAGAAAAGAGATGGGCTGTCATTCACTGTCGTTACTTAGTAACAGATATATTTCTCTGTAGCACTATAAACAAAGGTAAATTATGATTAAAAATAATCCCTGCACTGAGGTACATGTACATGAAACCAGCTGTGCATAGTTTTGGTAAATAAAAATAAATAGAGATACAGTACATGTACTGTAAGTATATGGAGCTACATGTTACATCTTCAGAAAGTAATACAGTGTGTCGGGAGAGTCATGTTTCAATAAGGGTGTCACAATAAAGCTATTAGCTGTTATTTACACCATCGGTTAATAATAAAAAAGCAAACACAGCTATGTTGTACACTGAATATAGGAAAATTGTTTAAGGCAATAATATAAGAGCTGTGCATCGTTGCAGGAAAATATTAAAACACAGCTTCTATGTACATCGCTATAAACTATAAAAAGAAGTACTGTATTGTAGGAGTTGTTACTGCTTAATATATACCTCTACAACACTAGACTGAGATAGCAAATCAAAAGTAAGTGAACTGAAATCTACACTTTGAGAAAGTGACATGATATGTAAACAGAGCTCTCATTAATTGGATTTTAAAAACTGCATGTAGTGAAATAATACATACATAAACACAATGCTATATGAAAAATATTAGAACAAATAAGCAATAAACTATACTCTGTCATTTACATCTTCCTACTTTTCAAAACAATTAAATCCATCAAGTCTATATACATGCAAACCTTTCAACAGCAGTTCAAATGTTTCACTGCCTAATTAGTTAAATACTCAGACTACTCTACAAATATATCACCATTCTTACCTAATCATTTCTCGTTCCAGTCACCAAAACACAAGTTGGATTTCTGTATTTCTCCTGGTCTTTTGAAATTTATTTTCAATATGCCTTTCCAGGCGTTTTCCAGAATTCCCTTCATATATTGCACCAACAAGATAAAGTCCTTGAAAAGTAGCATTCTACAAATGGTTCGACATCTCAAACGCCCGCATCACTCCGACGCTTCAAACAAATTTACAACGAGCAAATTCGATAAACAAAAAACATACGATTCTAAATTAACAATTTGGCTTTCCGATAGCCGAAAAATAAATATCCGATCTGTCACAAACAAAAATTGTATACAAGGGAAAAAGTGAACATTTTCTGGTGTCGGAGCCAAAACGCCATTTTGGTAAAAATGCTCACAAAGATCAAGTCACGATCGCGCGAGAACAGAGATCACCATGGCAATCTTGGTACCATTGTGATCCTCTTGACGTCCCCTACTAACCCCCAAAATATTGAATTAGACATAGAAACCCAAGCTCATTAACGCACTTGAAAGACAGCACATTTTCTCAAATTTAAATTCGTTACCAGGCTCCTCAAAAACGCTGACGCCTGCGAAAAAAATGTGGACACATGTAACATGCAATTTCCCGCGCATTTATGCCAAGCGTGTTGACATTTTCATGTCTACACTTATTCAAACAACGAACTAAGATGCGTGTACTTCTTTGGCTAATTTTCCTCGGTCTGCCCATTTTTGCAGATTTAGATTTTTTCTTGGGCGTTAGACCAGTGTTACATATCCTCTGAGCGGCTGACTTTGAAATGTTGCACTTTTTTGCTATATCTCGGCAAGACGCCTGAGTTTCTGTTTTTAAATACAAAGCAAGCGCTTTCCGTTCTGCGGAGATTTGTCCGTTGTACACCATTCTGACGCAAAGTTTAAAAGTTTAACGTATTACAGGAATATAAAACAATCAGACCTTAAAACAACTCAGCACAACTTTTTATGTACTGATGGGTAATAATTTATAATACGTCACAAAGCAAGGAGCGTTGCCAAATGATTGTGACGTCGACGCACGTGCACATGTACGTTGCTTATTAGTACCCAGACCTGCAAAAGGTACCTCTCAATCTTCCATGCAAAAATGACGAATATACATAAGTTCACTTTAAAGTTACAACCATTTTTCCTTTGGCTATGCTATACAGACAATCCTGGCCAACAGTCCTTGAGCCACCTCTAGAATTTTTGGGATTTGGCACACGCCCTACTTCGCATGCGTCCAAAAAGGTTAAATTACACATTCGAATTCCTTCCCCCCCGATCAATGTTGCATCTAGGAACATAGGTGAGTAAAAATTTGAAAACATTGAACGGGGGGGGGGGGGGAGAAGAGAGATGAAAAAATCAAAATTTGTTAAAAAATATCGTAGTGACCCAAGACTTTTGGCCAGGATTGTAGATTAAAGAGCATGAAATTTTCTACAACAGATGTAAAGTTAAAAAAATCGTATAGAATAGCGGCTGAGAAAATTGTGTTTATATCTGATGTAATACGCAATATGCAACAGAACCTCCTTTAATAGTATTAATAGCGCCGCGCCGCAATTTGTTCAAAGCTTGCCTGCGTCGTTCATGGGTCTATGCCACTCTGGAGACTTATACTAGATAAAAGAGCATGAAATTCTCTACAACATATGTAAATTTAAAAAAATTGAATAGAATAGCGGCTGAGAAAATTGTGTTTACATGTGATGTAATATACAATATGCAACAAAAAACCCTTTAGCACTCTTAATGCTGCGCCGCAATTTGCTCAAAGCTTGCCTGCGTCGTTCATGGGTCTATGCCACTCTGGAGACTTATACTAGATTAAAGAACATGAAATTCTGTACAACATATGTAAATTTAAAAATATCGTATAGAATAGCGGCTGAGAAAATTGTACTTTTTCTGATGTAATCTGAAATATGCAAGGCAAGCCCCGTCAGTCGTATTAATTACACGGCGCCGCAATTTATTTAAAGCTTGCCTGCATCGTCCATCGGTCTATGACACTCTGGAGACTTATACTAGATAAAGAGCATGAAATTCTCTACAAAAGATGTAAATTTTAAAAAATCGTATAGAATAGCGGCTGAGAGAATTGTATTTACATCTGATGTAATACGCAATATGCAAGAAAACCTCCTTTAGTAGTATTAATAACGCCGCGCCGCAATTTGTTTGAAGCTTGCCTGTGTCGTTCATGGGTCTATGCCACTCTGGAGAATTATACTAGATTAAAGAGCATCAAATTCTCTACAACATATGTAAATTTAAAAAAATCATATAGAATGGCGGCTGAGAAAAGTGTGTTTCTATCTGACGTAACGTGAAGTATGCAACACAACCCCCATCAGTCGTATTAATGACGGCGCTCCGCAATTTGTTTAAAGCGTTCATGCGCCGTCCGTCGGTCTATGACACTCTGGAGACTTATACTAGATTAAAGAGCATGAAATTCTCTACAACATGTACATTTAAAAGAATCGTATGGAACAGCGGCTGAGAAAATTGTGTTTATATCTTATGTAATATGCAATATAGAACACAACCTCCGTCGGTCATATTCATAACACGGCGGCGCAATTTGTTTAAAGCTTGCCTGCGTCGTCCATCGGTCTATGACACTCTGGAGACTTATACTCAATTAAAGAGCATGAAATTCTCTACAACAGATCTAAATTTAAAAAAATCGTATAAAATAGCGGCTGAGAAAATTGTGTTTATATCGGATGTAATACGCAACAAAACCTCCTTTAGTAGTATTAATAACGCCGCGCAGCAATTTGTTTAAAGCTTGCCTGTGTCGTTCATGGGTCTATGCCACTCTGGAGAATTATACTAGATTAAAGAGCATGAAATTCTCTACAACAGATGTAAATTTTAAAAAATGTAATACGCAATATGCAACAAAACCTCCTTTAGTAGTATTAATAACGCCACGCCGCAATTTGTTTAAAGCTTGCTTGTGTCGTTCATGGGTCTATGACAATCTGGAGACCTATAAAAGAGCACGAAATTCTCTACAACATATGTAAATTTAAAAAACTTGAATAGAATAGCGGCTGAGAAAATTGTACTTTTTCTGATGTAATTTGAAATATGCAAGGCAAACCCCGTCAGTCGTATTAATAACACCGCGCCGCAATTTGTTTAAAGCTTGCCTGCGTCGTCCATGGGTCTGACAATCTGGAGACTTATACTAGATTAAAGAGCATGAAATTCTCTACAACAGATGTAAATTTAAGAAAATCGTATAGAATAGCGGCTGAGAAAATTGTGTTTACATGTGATGTAATATGCAATATATGCAACAAAACCCCCTTTAGCAGTCTTAATAATGCCGCGCCGCAATTTGCTCAAAGCTTGCCTGCGTCGTTCATGGGTCTATGCCACTCCGGAGACTTATACTAGATTAAAGAGCATGAAATTCTGTACAACATATGTGAATTTAAAAATATCGTATAGAATAGCGGCTGAGAAAATTGTACTTTTTCTGATGTAATCTGAAATATGCAAGGCAAGCCCCGTCAGTCGTATTAATAACACGGCGCCGCAATTTGTTTAAAGCTTGCCTGCGTCGTCCATCAGTCCATAGTTAATAGAAAATATACATGGTTTGGAAGCTCACAAAAGTCATTGTTTTATGTTTTTGTTTAGGTTTATGGAAATTTTTGCACTTTCATGGTTACTGAACATATTGCGTTTTCTGTATAATGAAGCAATCATCCAATAGCAACGTTTGGGTTCAATCACTCAACCGTACTGTTTAAATATTAATAAACCTAAAACAAAAGATTTGGCACCTTCATGTACCTTTCAAGATGAATCGTAGCTTGATTGTTAACCGCTTTGAAGTTTGCCGGGTTTCCAAACCATGTATATTTTCTATTAACTATGATCAGTCTATAGACGCGGCAGATGACGACGACGCCCGGAAGTAAAATTATCATTAAATTTGAAACTGCGCATGTCTGATAGATACATTCGCCGCGTCCTGTGAACGTCGACGACGTCTCTTGGACGTGTTTGGCGTTGTCAGAAAACGCGACTTCTTTCCTAATCCTTTGAACAACAGGTATTGTTTTGAACTTCTTTATGGAGAAAAGTATGAGTAATATAATAACAAAATTAGATTTGTGGTGTTAGTGATGATTGCTTTTGTTAATATAGCTTCAAACTTATTCAAATCGTCCTGATGGACCTGATGGCTGCTGCAACAACGTCTGGCTGTTCTCAGCCTGCTTCTAGTGAAAAAATGTAAGCGTAACGACAATCTATTATTAGTATAATTTTAGTTTGGATTCATAACAAGCTTTGTCTTTCATTTAATGATCGCCGGTCTGTAGTACTAGTTCACTTGAATTTTCTAATTTAGTAGCGAAAACTCAGTCGAAAAACATCGAAAAACATAATTACCCAACTATAAAATAATTGTTGTTTACGTGCTGTCTGTTGAGAAATTTTTGAGGTTTAAGCAGCTAATATCCGTATTTCTTTTTTTGATAGCAGTTGTTCAATGTATTGGACTAAAACCCATGACATTCTTTATTGTCGAGAAGTTCTGGTCTCAAAATTATTCGAGAGAAAGAAATCATCTGTCGAAAGAGGGAAGGTTTGGGACGATATTGCTGACAACCTTAATTCGATAGAAGAGCCATCATTCGATGTTGATAAAAGGTCGGTACGAGATCGTCTTAACAACCTGATAAAGAAGTACAAAAAGAAAATGAAAAAAGAAGAAAATTCAAGTGGCATTTCGCCGGAGAAGACAGAATTAGATTCTCTCCTAGAAGAGATATGCGAGAGAGACAGCATGTCTCTTGAAACCCAACAAAATACATCTGCCGAGAAGGAAAAACAAAAGGAAGCCGAGAAGCAATCCGCGGAAGAAGTGAGAAAATTGGCAATGGAAACCTTTGCCAAATCAAAAAAAGGAAACCCGAGAATGAACAAGACAAACAACCACGGAAGCGGAGGTCGGGTAACGAAGCGTTAGAATATTTAACGATGAAAGCTGAACAAGATCGCCTGGTTAAAGAACAGGAAATCATCGAGAAACGACAGCAAATGGATATTCACCGCCAGGATCAAGAACAACAGGCACAGATGATGAAAGCTATGATAGAACAGCAACAAAGCCAGCAGGAAATGCAGAACATGATGATGAGACAACAACAGCAACAAACACAGCTTTTGATCGGGATTATTAACAAGGTTATGTCAAAACAATAAAGGACTACTAAAAAAAACAATGGTATTTTAATGAAACACTATTTGCTAAACAATGTTAGTCATATTATATACATTGCATATAGTTTATAGTTCACTGTTAAATACGTCTTCTGTTACAACTCTTGTTTGATTTATTAATTAAAATACTCTTGTATTGCTGGAGGATCAAGTTCAAAGAAGTGTGATGTTGTATTTTTGTACAAACATGTTAAGGCATTCCTTAATATTGCGGAAACTATGTACATTTTGCCAATTTGGCTTAATTGTATTTTAAGATTTTTTTTAAAATCTAAAAATTTGAAATGGTTTACCACATCACCAAATAACCACTCCACAGAAACCCTTACTGTGCTCATTGACTTATTAAATGCTTCCATATCTGGGGTTAGAATGGCATTATGAAATGGTGCTTGTAAATTTACCCGTAGTGGATAAGCAGGGTCTCCATAGATGCACATCGCTTGCTGTGTAGGAGAAAATGCATAATTCTCAAGATCACCTAGCAGTCCAGATTCCGCTAACATCCCAGCATCGTGTCGTTTACCCTCTGAAAGATACAATAATAATGATGTATATTCCCTGACCATGTATGAGATCAAAACTTTACATGGGCTCTTTGGCGGAGTATCCAGAACACAAGAACTCTTTCAATGTATTAATTCGAAACACAGATACACATGAACACAGAAAAATTCTAGTTTTCTGAAATTATCAGAGGTATTAATTGTCGCATAATATTTAAGACCCCTTCTTAATTTTATTAGCCCCTCTCCTCCAATACCCCCCCCCCCCCTAAAAAAGCAATCATTTTTTGTCTACTATAAGTTCGGAATATATATCAGTTTACTCTGACTTGGGAAATTAAATCAGCTCCCTTCCTCTAATAACCCCTCCCCCCCCCCCCGCTCCCCTCTTGATGGCCTAAAATTAAAAGCCCCACAGAGCTTAATAGAAGAAATACGAAATACGATAAGAAAACACACAACTCTACCTATCGGCCTAAACAGGTTAGCAATCATTCCATTTGGAAGTGCAACACATTGAAACTTGATGGCATGCACCCGTTTATGGCCATTGTAGACAAGCCTTTGGTGTCGACCGGGATGACAAATTGGACGGACTGTCCCATCTACAAAACCAAAACAATTCTGCAGGGCAGCTCCTTTGTTCGAAATTGCAGCAGCATAATCTTGTAGCTTATCTGGTTGGAGTAAAGCATGGTTCCACTGCGATATGTGATGCCCGTGCAAATCATAATACAATCTGTGACTTCATTTGCTATCACACATAACTCTGGAACGGGTCGGCCAAAGATAGGGATCAAGTCACAGTAGCGGCATGGATATGCAAACCTTCGCAGTAGAATACAAAGACCTTCAAGTCCACTGCATATAGTCCCTTGATAGCATCTGACGGTTTCAGGAAGACCTAGTACATCAAAGAGAAGCGGTATATCGTGTTTCTCAAATCGAAAATTGCTTTTACACTCTGCTTCATTTTGTTCCTCAAATGAGAAAGGCTGGTAATATTTGTAAGGATATTCGGGATTCGTAGACTTATACGTGTCCCACAACAATAAAAATTCCTCATCGTCTATCAAATTTTCATCCCGACTTATAAGGACCAACTCCCTTATTTCTTTGAACGACACCATTTATAGTAGAAACACTTTTTCACGTTCGCGTCTCTGACTGTTTTTCTTAATTTTCTTGATTTTGGCGCGAACGCCGGTGTTGTTACCCAGTCCCCCCTCTGCCGTCACGTCGTCGTCATCTGCCGCGTCGTGCTTTCTTAAAGTCCCTTATGACACTCTGGAGACTTTATACTACAGGGTGTATCAAAAAAAAGGCTACCCTTAGAAAATATAATTAACATTCTTTTCAAATAACCTATTGTATATTGACAGCCCTGGACACCTCTGAAGTCACGGATGCGTAAAAAACAAATGGTCGTATACACCTGGGAAATTACGATAACTTCTAAACGTATGAAGGAGCATAACTGAAATAAAAATGTTAATTATATTCATATCAGTTCGATTAAAAATGGTTCAACTGACCACAGGGCTGTCAATATACAATAGGTTATTTGAAAAGAATGTTAATTATATTTTCTAAGGGTAGCCTTTTTTTTGATACACCCTGTAGATTAAAGCGCATGAAATTCTCTACAACAGATGTAAATTTAAGAAAATCGTATAGAATAGCGGCTGAGAAAATTGTGTTTATATCTGATGTAATACGCAATATGCAACAAAACCTCTTTAGTAGTATTAATAACGCCGCGCCACAATTTGTTTAAAGCTTGCCTGTGTCGTTCATGGGTCTATGCCACTTTGGAGACATATACTAGATTAAAGAGCATGAAATTCTCTACAACATATGTAAATTTAAAAAAATCGTATAGAATAGCGGCTGAGAAAATAGTACTTTTTCTGATGTAATCTGAAATATGCAAGGCAAGCCCCATCAGTCGTATTAATAACACGTACGGTGCCGCAATTTGTTTAAAGCTGCCTACGTCGTTCATGAGTCTATTATGCCACTGTGGAGACTTATACTAGATTAAAGAGCATGAAATTCTCTACAACATATGTAAATTTTAAAAACTCGTATAGAAATTGTGTTTATATCTGATGTAATAGGCAATATACAACACAGCCTACCTCGAGTGTAGAATATATACATTTTAAGACCAAACCGGGACCAGTTGCGAAAAATGCAACTACACAGGCCTTCTGGCAGGAATTGAACCCACGACCTTTCGATTCTAGTGCAATGCTCTGACCACTGAGCCACGGAGCCACGGAGGCCGTTGCCGAGAGCTTGATCGCGAGTTCTGTATACATTAAGGTGGTAATGCCAGGAGATAACTGGGTTTATTAGAAGTAATATTGGGCATTTCACTCGATTACATAGCATGTTCTAGGGATTTTTGGTGAAGGAAAATTCGAGTGTAGAATATATATATTTTAAGAGCAAACCGGGACCAGTTGCGAAAAATGCAACTACACAGGCCTTCCAGCAGGAAGGTCTCGGCAACGGCCTCCGTGGCTCAGTGGTCAGAGCATTGCACTAGAATCGCAAGGTCGTGGGTTCAATTCCTGCCGGAAGGCCTGTGTAGTTGCATTTTTCGCAACTGGTCCCGGTTTGGTCTTAAAATGTATATATTCTACACTCGAATTTTCCTTCACCAAAAATCCCCAGAACATGCTATGTAATCGAAATATTTGCTGCCGAAGGCAGCGTACTAATCGTGACATGGGTTACCTGTGTCTCATTTCCAGGCCTCTTTGCCGAGCTATGTATAGTCGTCAACGAATCGAGATAGGCAATATTGAGGGATGTTGATCATTTTAATGAGGTTTTGTGACGTAGGAAGTTTCTTCCTACAACTTACATCACATACGCCAGAAGGATTTGCTCTTACAAATTGCATGTCAGTTTGAAGTTGGTAAACATCACGATGGCGATGGATTTTCTAAATTGGCAATGAATCATTCTTGTTCTCTAACTCTGAACACTTGTGAACTGTCTTACAATTTCGGTGGGGAGAGTTTATCTTGTCGAGGTAAGATATCAATTTCTACAACTGACAACTCTGTTTCTTTGTAGGAGATTTCAGTTGTTTTCTTCTATTTTTAGGTGTATATTGGTGGGGGTTCATTGTGTGTTTGTGTTCGCACTGATCAGCATGCTGATCAGATGCTACTAAAAGTACTATCTGCGTGTGTGTATTTTGACTTATACAAATTATACAAAATAATGTGATGGGCTCAACGGTACACTGCTGTATAATTTTATTAAAGATCTAGATTTGTCAAAACATATTAAGCAATCAGAGCAAGAGGTGTGATTATTTAATTGTGTGTATATCCGGTCAAAACCCTTCTCGTTTTCAATCTTATAATTAAAAAATATAGAAGAGATGTGTAAATACTGTGGCTATTGTAATTAATATTACATTTTTGGACTTCTCAGTCTTCTTCACAGGCAACTCTGCGGGTTCTTATGGTGAAGAGGTGAAAAAAAATTGGATGGAGTGGCAATCTTGGGTGGAGTGGGCAATCTCGGGTGGAGTGGGCAATCTCGGGTGGAGTGGGCAATCTCGGGTGGAGTGGGCAATCTTGGGTGGAGTGGGCAATTTTGGGTGGAGTTGGCAATATCGGGTGGAGTGGGCAATCTCAGGTGGGGTGGGAAATCTTGGGTGGAGTGGGAAATCTTGGGTGGTGTGGGTAATCTTGGGTGGAGGGGGCAGTCTTGAGTGGTGTGAGCAATCTTGGGTGGTGTGGGTAATCTTGGGTGGAGTGGGCAATGGGTGTCACATTGGTCACGGACTGCAGATATTTGCCTGTGGAGTAGGCTAAAGGTTTTTGTCCCTTTTGAGGCAGCACACTT
This sequence comes from Corallium rubrum, assembly GCA_964035015.1. Classification (NCBI taxonomy): domain Eukaryota; kingdom Metazoa; phylum Cnidaria; class Anthozoa; order Scleralcyonacea; family Coralliidae; genus Corallium; species Corallium rubrum. The sequence continues at coordinate 175,706 of CAXIUP010000067.1, read as the reverse complement.
GCGGTAGTAACTTCTAGTTAATAAAGTTCTAACGTTTCGTTGTTATTATCACAACATCTTCAGAAAATAATTTACATGAGTGTAATGAGACTAAATATATAATTACAGAGTTGTCATAAAATATGCATGCAATAACCAATCAGAGAGTGTTACTATAAATAAAATTACAAGCAGAAGTGACAGACAAAAAGGAAATAAAACTATAAAAGGAAGAGTGGCGCAGAACCAATATTACCATTTAGAGAAGGTTTAAGTTTGCGAATAAGTAAGCTTTCTCGGAGAAGAAGTTCAGACTCAAAAGAACAAGAAGAAATGATTTTAAAACCATCAAATGAGACAGGGTAACCAGTGTCATGGTGATGAGAAGTGAGAGGTGAGATTCCCATGTGCTCCGAAACACGTGTATGTAAGTGTCGGATTGTTTCTCCGACATATGGGCTTTGATATTCATAATTAGATTACGCTTCCCACCTGGTCAATCAATAGCTGATGTCCTAAAAAAACGCTACAGTGACAACGGATCGCTTACTGCCTTTCGGAAACTTCAGCGCATCGAGCGCAAATTGGGAAAGGCGAAGCTTGATTTGACATTCCTGACTAACTGCCAGATTCGTGGGGTTATTCCTCGGTTTCTACGATTTAAAGTTGCCAACCGGAGTCTTCGCAACTCACCCGCTTACCACCAATGCCAAAAAAAAGCTATTGGACGAAGAAATTAGGATAAAGAACTCTAGAATCCATTCCTTAAAGAAAGACCCGACAATTGCTCAATCATCCTTGTCTCTCCTTGTGTCTACCCTAGACCTACTACATTTAAAATCTGTTTCTGACCGCGAAAATAGCAATCGCCTGAAGCGTCACAGCGGAGATAATCTAATTGGCGCGCCTCGCGAGTCGGGAGTAAATGGCGCGATTAGCGACTAAATGCCGCGAGTAAACTTTTGTCGCGAGCTTTTGTTCCGGCTTTAATTTTGCCTGGGACTTTTTCTCCGGTTTTGCTAGCGGGGGACAAAGAACCTAAAAAAATAGATACAATAATAGATTATCTCAAATTTCCTCAGCGTATGTTCAGTTGTTTACGCACAGAGAATGTTATGGACAGAGATGTGTCTTCTCAACGCTGTATAAATCGTCTGTCGTTTCTTTATATCGCGCTCCGTCCGACTTACCAATATACTTAGCCGACTTTTATTGATTTTCATGTCAACAATTATTGTGGCCGAATATTAGTCGATGGTTCTCATCAAGCATTTATTTGTATGGATAAAGCGTTTTAAGATCGTGTTATATATACACATATTATAGTTTATAATTAGTAGGTGCGATGACAAAGTTTACTGAAAAGTTTCATGTTTGTACATCACCAGAAATTTGGGTCATTTGTGCCACCGCTCTCGGTGGCCTAATAATATAATTATGTATTCTAAAGTGTTTGATTCTATTCTAGTGTATTCTCATTATTCAGGTCATTGAGTTCTTTAGAATTTGCCTAATCATCGCGAGCTGTGCACTACGCATCGCCCGTAACGTTGCTGATCAATTTGGTCAATTTCTAGCACCTGTTTACAAAGATTACTATGGCTAAAGGCGGATTTCCAGTCCTCGCACGAAGCAACTCGCAGCTCGCTGCGAGTACTCGCACGGTTGCCACTCCATTTCCACCACACGCAGCTCGTTGCGATAACGCGCGAGGTTTAAAGTCCCAAACAAAAACAAACAAATATGGCGACCGGCGACTGAACATGGGTTTAAGTAGAAGGAAATTGATTCTTTTATTGTGCATGCAAAGTCGAAGAAAACAACGTCAAAAATACCGTAAGCGCTTTTGGGTTAGACCTATATTCCAGAAGCGAACACAATTGAGCGAGTTTTTTACATTGGTAAAAGAATTACGAGATGGAGATCACGAAGGTTATTTCACTTATTTCAGGATGTTACCAAACCAATTAGATTATTTACACAATCTTGTGAGGCCATTCATTCAGAAGGCTAACAAAAACCGTGATAGTATTGGTTCAGATGAAAGGTTAGCATTGACTATTCGTTATTTAGCATCAGGAGACTCTCCTCGAAGTCTCTCGTTTAGCTACAGAATTGGTCTGACCACAGTACACAGAATTATTTCAGAGACATGCCTTGCACTTTGGAAAGCTCTGTTGGAAATGAAGTATTTAAAGGCTCCCAATTCACCACACGAATGGATGAAGATAGCAAATGAGTTCGAGAGAGTATGGAATTTTCCTAATTGCTGTGGTGCCATTGATGGTAAACATATCAGAATACAAGCGCCTCCAGGATCAGGAAGTCTGTACTTCAACTACAAACACTGGCATAGTATCGTTCTTCTTGCAGTTGTAAGTGCTGATTATTGCTTCACGTTAGTTGATGTTGGTGACAATGGACGTCACAGTGATGGAGGTGTATTTCAGAGTTCTGAAATTGGCATTGGGATGCTGACGAATTCACTTGGGTTTCCTGAACCCCGTTTCCTGACTGGCACATCAACTACCATTCCCTTTCTTCTTGTGGGTGATGAAGCATTTCCTTTGATGAAAAATATTATGCGTCCATATCCTGGTAGATTCCTGCCAGAAAACCATCAAATTTTCAACTATCGCCTATCGAGAGCTAGGAGGGTAGTTGAGAATGCTTTCGGTATTGCTGCATCAAGATTTAGAATATTGAGAAGAGAAATTATTGCAAAACCAGAAAAAGTAGAGAGGATTACCATGGCTGTAGTTGCCCTTCATAATTTTCTAATTATATCAGAACAGACAACCAGCAAGCTCCAGAATGTACTTACCACAAGGTTATGTGGACAGAGAAAACAGGTAGGATTTTTCCATTTATTTATTTTTTTAATTTTTATGGCTTGGTTGTCAATAGAATATTATAAATCTTTTCCATATAGTAGAAGCACTGAATGTAAAGTGAGCAAAATTATTGGAGTAGTGTTGTAATTTTGCTAAATAGAATTTATTAAATATTATTGTGGGAAATATTTTCATTAGTATTCAGCTTATATATAAATATATATATATATATATATATATATATGTGTCCTTTAGCAATTTTAGCAAAATAATTTAGGGTGTCCTTTAGCAATAATGCAAAGCGCACTACCCTTGTGGTAGTTTGAGCACCCTGGCCCCATATCGCTTTACGCTCTCTGGATGTGCGCATGACAGCTGTTGTCCCACAAGCGGTAGTCACCGACAGCCGCTTTGGTATAAATAGTTGCCATGTCATATCCAGATTGTACTGAGCTACACTGATGAGCTGTGGAACAGCGAAACACGTGTCTGTAGATTGTACTATATATATATATATATATAACCCAGAGAAAAACCCTCAAAGCACAGGAGAGAACCAACAACTCTACTCACATGAGTCTCAAGCCAGCTTGGGAATGAGACCGGGCAGTCACCCATCCAGGTGCGCACCCCGTCCAACCAGGCTTAACTTAAGTCTCCTAGGTGAGAAGCAATGCACTAACCACATGTGCCACCCTAAAGAGATATTTTAGTGAAAATATGCTGTGTGACAGATGGTTAGAGAGCATTCCTAATTTAATTAGTGGGGGTTAGTGGGGAGGGGATCTGTTTTTATTTTTAAATTTTCTCCTTGCATTTATGGAAGGCCCCCCCCCCCCTAGTGAATTTCTTCTAGCTCCCCTCATGTAATATCCTGCAAGTAATATTAAAATCATGTTAAAATATTACTATTAAAATATTAATTGTAAATTAAGTACATATATTTAGATAATTACTGAGATAAAATTCTGTTTTATTTTGTTTTTGTTAAGAAATGGTAATCTAGTACCAGGGTCTTGGAGAATATCAGATGAAGATGAAAATGGTTTGAGGTCAGTTGGGAGACAAGGTTCTAACTTCTTTGGGAAAGATGCATCTGCAATACGAGAGGACTTAACTGCATATTTCAGGAATCCCCAAGGTGAAGTTCCATGGCAGTTAAATCAAATATCTAGCACAGGAGACAAGTGACATTTGACTTTTAATAATATTGAGTAATATATGTACAAAATAAATTAAATAACATGAATCGACCTTCAAACAACATGTATTAACTTGTTCAGTAACTTAAGAATAAAAATGTTTGTTGAGACATCTCAAATTATCATTTCATGAATCAACTATAGGTCCAATACTGTATAAGCTTATTCAGTAATTTTACAATAAAAAACTTTGCATGTAATTTACACATGTGAAATTAACATTTCCATAAACATAAAAATGTAATACATAAAAATGTAATACATAAAAATGTGAACTAACATGAAACTACCTTAACAGGATGAAGCATGTTAGTGGATACAACAATAATGGGTTCATAACATGCTTTTTATCTATTGTTAATCAAATAAATCAATAGAGCCATCAACAGAATAAGTGCTCACCACTGGCACGGGACGAAAAAATTGATTTGCACATTTGCAAATTTAATGACAAAGTTGTTGCAAAAATCAACTTTGCACGCATTTGGCCAAATTTGCACATATGCAAAGTTGGAAATTGCCGTCAACTTTGCAACCGGTGCGGATATGGCGATTGCCGTAGAGCCGCCGGTGCAAAATCATTGCAAATTTGTTGCAAAGTTCAAACTTTGCACAAATGTTTGCAAACTTTGCAAATTTATTGCAAAGGTGGAATTTGCTAATGTTTTTGCGCTACGTGCAAATCTTATGTAATTTATCATGTTTTCCATAGATGCAAATTTAAAGCGGATTTAACTTTGCTTATGCAATAAAAAGTTGAATTTATAGACCTTATTCCAAAATGACCGTCAAATTAAAATTATTTTATATACATGCAAAATATCCCTTATATATGAACTCGTTTTCATGGAGGAAATTCAAAAGAATTTTTACTTTAAACCGAGATCATTATAAGGGCTAATTTATATGCACATAAACGAATTATAATTCGCGGCTCTTTTGGAATATGGTTTCTGTAGTTCAAATTATTTTTTGCATTTATAACACTGTTAATTTATTGAATTATTGTGAGCAAACATTAAGCCCGGCTTTCAATTGGACGCAACAATGTCGTAGCGGCCGCGGAGATAGAAGCTAAGGGTCCTTCCGACAAGAGATAAGAAGATTTGAAAATTCTTGTCGTCACTTTTCTTTGCTGGTCGTAAAAATCCTTGAGCGGCGGCAGGGATAAATCCCACGCCTCTGTCTTTTGTTGTCACAAAATAGAAACCAGGCGACCGCGCTACCTACAGGATATAGAATTCCTATAAATAAAAGCATATAAATATCCCTAACAAATGTTTATTATATATATAAAAACTTTAATAAGATAAATAATCAACAGACTTTAACGGTAACATATACAAACATTTACGATATTTAAACAAATTGAGAATTTATATTTTTTTCGCGATGTCTATTGATGCTAACCTACATGCTCACGGAAAAATTAACATTAACTCATTCCTGTTCGAGGGCTTCCCTAGAGGTGAGTAAAATCGTCTGGCGTTAGCCAGAATAAAATACTAAACACCAATTCGGACAGGAAAGAGTTAAATTTTTAAACTAATTTTAATTAACAGTTCATTGTTATGTACTGGATTGAAAGCATTTCCACTTTGTTTTGTTTTTCTTTTGCCAAGTTGTCCATTAGTTTCTGAACTACAGTAGGTGACCAATTCAATCTGATAAGAAACATATTCTCCGTCACCTAGTTGTTTAGACGTCACTTCTATGTAATATTAACTATAGTCCATCCGATTGAATGAAATAATTAACAAACTCCTGAACAAGATAACTATCTGAACAACTTGGCTATGAGGTTCCACCAGACATTTTTTCTCGTAATTTGTTGTCCGGATATTAAACGACGGTGAAGTTTCTATACAATAAAGAAAAAGACATTTTTAAGATTATTATTTAAATTTATGATTAACACACACTGCACATAAAAATACAACACTTGTTAATGTGCATGCTCATAACAGACTAGACGGAAGATAAGACGGAAGACAAGGCGCAAAGACAAGACGCAAGACAAGACGCAAAGACGAGACGCAAAGACGAGACGCAAAGACGAGACGCAAAGACGAGACGCAAAGACGAGACGCAAAGACGAGACGCAAAGACGAGACGCAAAGACGAGACGCAAAGACGAGACGCAAAGACGAGACGCAAAGACGAGACGCAAAGACGAGACGCAAAGACGAGACGCAAAGACGAGACGCAAAGACGAGACGCAAAGACGAGACGCAAAGACGAGACACAAAGACGAGACAAGACCAGACCAGACCAGACCAGACCAGACCAGACCAGACCAGACCAGACCAGATCAGATCAGACCAGACCAGACCAGACCAGATCAGATCAGATCAGATCAGAAAAGATGGAAGACAAGACAAGATGCAAGACAAGACAAGATGCAAGACAAGACAAGATGCAAGACAAGACAAGACAAGACAAGATGCAAGACAAGACAAGACAAGACAAGATGCAAGACAAGACAAGATGCAAGACAAGACAAGATGCAAGACAAGACAAGATGCAAGACAAGACAAGACAAGACAAGACAAGACAAGACAAGACAAGACAAGACAAGACAAGACAAGACAAGACAAGACAAGACAAGACAAGACAAGACAAGACAAGACAAGACAAGACAAGACAAGACAAGATAAGACAAGACAAGACAAGACAAGACAAGACAAGACAAGACAAGACAAGACAAGACAAGACAAGACAAGACAAGACAAGACAAGACAAGACAAGACAAGACAAGACAAGACAAGACAAGACAAGACAAGACAAGACAAGACAAGACAAGACAAGACAAGACAAGATGCAAGACAAGACAAGATGCAAGACAAGACAAGATGCAAGACAAGACAAGATGCAAGACAAGACAAGATGCAAGACAAGACAAGATGCAAGACAAGACAAGACAAGACAAGACAAGACAAGACAAGACAAGACAAGACAAGACAAGACAAGACAAGACAAGACAAGACAAGACAAGACAAGACAAGACAAGACAAGACAAGACAAGACAAGACAAGACAAGACAAGACAAGACAAGACAAGACAAGATGCAAGACAAGACAAGATGCAAGACAAGATGCAAGACAAGACAAGACAAGACAAGACAAGACAAGATGCAAGACAAGACAAGATGCAAGACAAGACAAGATGCAAGACAAGACAAGATGCAAGACAAGACAAGACAAGACAAGACAAGACAAGACAAGACAAGACAAGACAAGACAAGACAAGACAAGATGCAAGACAAGACAAGACAAGACAAGATGCAAGACAAGACAAGATGCAAGACAAGACAAGACAAGATGCAAGACAAGACAAGATGCAAGACAAGACAAGATGCAAGACAAGACAAGATGCAAGACAAGACAAGATGCAAGACAAGACAAGATGCAAGACAAGACAAGATGCAAGACAAGACAAGATGCAAGACAAGACAAGACAAGACAAGATGCAAGACAAGACAAGATGCAAGACAAGACAAGATGCAAGACAAGACAAGACAAGATGCAAGACAAGACAAGATGCAAGACAAGACAAGATGCAAGACAAGACAAGATGCAAGACAAGACAAGACAAGACAAGATGCAAGACAAGACAAGACAAGACAAGATGCAAGACAAGACAAGATGCAAGACAAGACAAGACAAGATGCAAGACAAGACAAGATGCAAGACAAGACAAGACAAGATGCAAGACAAGACAAGACAAGATGAAGACAAGACAAGATAAGATAAGACAAGACAAGACAAGACAAGACAAGACAAGACAAGACAAGACAAGACAAGACAAGACAAGACAAGACAAGACAAGACAAGACAAGATAAGACAAGATAAGACAAGACAAGATAAGACAAGACAAGACAAGACAAGACAAGACAAGACAAGACAAGACAAGACAAGACAAGACAAGATAAGACAAGACAAGACAAGACAAGACAAGATAAGACAAGACAAGACAAGACAAGACAAGACAAGACAAGACAAGACAAGACAAGACAAGATAAGATAAGATAAGATAAGACAAGACAAGACAAGACAAGACAAGATAAGACAAGACAAGACAAGATAAGATAAGATAAGACAAGACAAGACAAGACAAGACAAGACAAGACAAGACAAGATAAGACAAGACAAGACAAGACAAGATAAGACAAGACAAGACAAGACAAGACAAGACAAGACAAGACAAGACAAGATAAGACAAGACAGATAAGACAAGATAAGACAAGATAAGATAAGACAAGACAAGACAAGACAAGATAAGATAAGACAAGACAAGACAAGATGCAAGACAAGATAAGACAAGACAAGACAAGACAAGACAAGACAAGACAAGACAAGACAAGACAAGACAAGACAAGACAAGACAAGACAAGACAAGATAAGACAAGACAAGATAAGACAAGACAAGACAAGACAAGACAAGACAAGACAAGACAAGACAAGACAAGACAAGACAAGACAAGACAAGACAAGACAAGACAAGACAAGACAAGACAAGACAAGACAAGACAAGACAAGACAAGACAAGACAAGACAAGACAAGACAAGATGCAAGACAAGACAAGATGCAAGACAAGACAAGATGCAAGACAAGACAAGATGCAAGACAAGACAAGACAAGATGCAAGACAAGACAAGATGCAAGACAAGACAAGATGCAAGACAAGACGCAAGACAAGACGCAAGACAAGACGCAAGACAAGACGCAAGACAAGACGCAAGACAAGACGCAAGACAAGACGCAAGACAAGACGCAAGACAAGACGCAAGACAAGACGCAAGACAAGACGCAAGACAAGACGCAAGACAAGACGCAAGACAAGACGCAAGACAAGACGCAAGACAAGACGCAAGACAAGACGCAAGACAAGACGCAAGACAAGACGCAAGACAAGACGCAAGACAAGACGCAAGACAAGACGCAAGACAAGACGCAAGACAAGACGCAAGACAAGACGCAAGACAAGACGCAAGACAAGACGCAAGACAAGACGCAAGACAAGACGCAAGACAAGACGCAAGACAAGACGCAAGACAAGACGCAAGACAAGACGCAAGACAAGACGCAAGACAAGACGCAAGACAAGACGCAAGACAAGACGCAAGACAAGACGCAAGACAAGACGCAAGACAAGACGCAAGACAAGACGCAAGACAAGACGCAAGACAAGACGCAAGACAAGACGCAAGACAAGACGCAAGACAAGACGCAAGACAAGACGCAAGACAAGACGCAAGACAAGACGCAAGACAAGACGCAAGACAAGACGCAAGACAAGACGCAAGACAAGACGCAAGACAAGACGCAAGACAAGACGCAAGACAAGACGCAAGACAAGACGCAAGACAAGACGCAAGACAAGACGCAAGACAAGACGCAAGACAAGACGCAAGACAAGACGCAAGACAAGACGCAAGACAAGACGCAAGACAAGACGCAAGACAAGACGCAAGACAAGACGCAAGACAAGACGCAAGACAAGACGCAAGACAAGACGCAAGACAAGACGCAAGACAAGACGCAAGACAAGACGCAAGACAAGACGCAAGACAAGACGCAAGACAAGACGCAAGACAAGACGCAAGACAAGACGCAAGACAAGACGCAAGACAAGACGCAAGACAAGACGCAAGACAAGACGCAAGACAAGACGCAAGACAAGACGCAAGACAAGACGCAAGACAAGACGCAAGACAAGACGCAAGACAAGACGCAAGACAAGACGCAAGACAAGACGCAAGACAAGACGCAAGACAAGACGCAAGACAAGACGCAAGACAAGACGCAAGACAAGACGCAAGACAAGACGCAAGACAAGACGCAAGACAAGACGCAAGACAAGACGCAAGACAAGACGCAAGACAAGACGCAAGACAAGACGCAAGACAAGACGCAAGACAAGACGCAAGACAAGACGCAAGACAAGACGCAAGACAAGACGCAAGACAAGACGCAAGACAAGACGCAAGACAAGACGCAAGACAAGACGCAAGACAAGACGCAAGACAAGACGCAAGACAAGACGCAAGACAAGACGCAAGACAAGACGCAAGACAAGACGCAAGACAAGACGCAAGACAAGACGCAAGACAAGACGCAAGACAAGACGCAAGACAAGACGCAAGACAAGACGCAAGACAAGACGCAAGACAAGACGCAAGACAAGACGCAAGACAAGACGCAAGACAAGACGCAAGACAAGACGCAAGACAAGACGCAAGACAAGACGCAAGACAAGACGCAAGACAAGACGCAAGACAAGACGCAAGACAAGACGCAAGACAAGACGCAAGACAAGACGCAAGACAAGACGCAAGACAAGACGCAAGACAAGACGCAAGACAAGACGCAAGACAAGACGCAAGACAAGACGCAAGACAAGACGCAAGACAAGACGCAAGACAAGACGCAAGACAAGACGCAAGACAAGACGCAAGACAAGACGCAAGACAAGACGCAAGACAAGACGCAAGACAAGACGCAAGACAAGACGCAAGACAAGACGCAAGACAAGACGCAAGACAAGACGCAAGACAAGACGCAAGACAAGACGCAAGACAAGACGCAAGACAAGACGCAAGACAAGACGCAAGACAAGACGCAAGACAAGACGCAAGACAAGACGCAAGACAAGACGCAAGACAAGACGCAAGACAAGACGCAAGACAAGACGCAAGACAAGACGCAAGACAAGACGCAAGACAAGACGCAAGACAAGACGCAAGACAAGACGCAAGACAAGACGCAAGACAAGACGCAAGACAAGACGCAAGACAAGACGCAAGACAAGACGCAAGACAAGACGCAAGACAAGACGCAAGACAAGACGCAAGACAAGACGCAAGACAAGACGCAAGACAAGACGCAAGACAAGACGCAAGACAAGACGCAAGACAAGACGCAAGACAAGACGCAAGACAAGACGCAAGACAAGACGCAAGACAAGACGCAAGACAAGACGCAAGACAAGACGCAAGACAAGACGCAAGACAAGACGCAAGACAAGACGCAAGACAAGACGCAAGACAAGACGCAAGACAAGACGCAAGACAAGACAAGACAAGACAAGACAAGACAAGACAAGACAAGACAAGACAAGACAAGACAAGACAAGACAAGACAAGACAAGACAAGACAAAACAAAGCAAGACAAAACAAAACAAAACGAAACGAAACGAAACGAAACGAAACGAAACGAAACGAAACGAAACGAAACGAAACGAAACGAAACGAAACGAAACGAAACGAAACGAAACGAAACGAAACGAAACGAAACGAAACGAAACGAAACGAAACGAAACGAAACGAAACGAAACGAAACGAAACGAAACGAAACGAAACGAAACGAAACAAAACAAGATGCAAGACAAGACAATATATAGATATCATCTACTTATAGATAGGTATGAGATATAGTAGTGCATAAAAAATATATAAATTGTTCGTTTCTACTTGCTTTGTCTATACTTGTAAATATCTTTCTGTCTCTATGTTTGGTGGTCTATTGTTAAACTCTGGTCTAGAAATAACACATGAAAAGTTATGATACAAAATAAATATACTTGCAAAGTTACAATGCATTAATTCAAATCAATCCAAATGACGATGCAAATACATAACAATACCTGAGAAGTAAATTAGGCAACGTGAGGTAACCTGCAAGGCAAGTGCCAAGGAAAAGTTAGGCAAGAAAAGACAATTAAGGCAAGGGAAGGGAGGAAGTCCTTTAAAACTAGATAGCAGAATTTTACTGGATACTGCCCACTGGGCACCAATTTATATGACCGGACCTGGCACATCTCTAAAAACTTTACGATACTTATACAGAACAACATCGTCTTTTATAATTTATAAATAAGTAACATTAAAAATAAATATATTTTTCTACTTACTTGTTAAATAGTTAGTAGAATAAAATTATATCTATTCTGTCTTTTTGTTTGGTTTTCTACTGTACTCTAACCTAAAAAATATACATGAAAATTTAAGATATTGAAATAGATTAGAGAGACCTGCAAATTTACAGTAATACTTTCAAAATAATGTACTTTAACGCAATGCACTCCAGTACAATGCAAGGCATTACAATGCAATGTGACACAGTTCGATCATTACAATGCAACAAAAGTTAATACACTGCAAAACTATACACTACAAAACTTTATAACGCTCCAATACAATGCAATAACAAAAAACAAGAATGCAGTACAGTACAGTACAGTACAGTGCAGTGCAGTGCAGTGCAGTGCAGTGCAGTGCAGTGCAGTGCAGTGCAGTGCAGTGCAGTGCAGTGCAGTGCAGTGCAGTGCAGTGCAGTGCAGTGCAGTGCAGTGCAGTGCAGTACAGTGCAGTACGGATAAAGTACTGTGTAGTGCAGTGCAGTGCAGTGCAGTGCAGTGCAGTACAGTACAGATAAAGTACAGTGTAGTGAAGTGCAATACAGTGCAGTTGACTGGAGTGCAGTACAATACAATACAATGTAATGCAATAAGCAATACAATACAATGCAATAAGCAATACAATACAATGCAATAAGCAATACAATACAATGCAATAAGCAATACAATACAATGCAATAAGCAATACAATACAATGCAATAAGCAATACAATACAATGCAATAAGCAATACAATACAATGCAATAAGCAATACAATACAATGCAATAAGCAATACAATACAATGCAATAAGCAATACAATACAATGCAATAAGCAATACAATACAATGCAATAAGCAATACAATACAATGCAATAAGCAATACAATACAATGCAATAAGCAATACAATACAATGCAATAAGCAATACAATACAATGCAATAAGCAATACAATACAATGCAATAAGCAATACAATACAATGCAATAAGCAATACAATACAATGCAATAAGCAATACAATACAATGCAATAAGCAATACAATACAATGCAATAAGCAATACAATACAATGCAATAAGCAATACAATACAATGCAATAAGCAATACAATACAATGCAATAAGCAATACAATACAATGCAATAAGCAATACAATACAATGCAATAAGCAATACAATACAATGCAATAAGCAATACAATACAATGCAATAAGCAATACAATACAATAAGCAATACAATACAATGCAATAAGCAATACAATACAATGCAATAAGCAATACAATACAATGCAATAAGCAATACAATACAATGCAATAAGCAATACCATACAATGCAATAAGCAATACCAATACCAATACCAATACCAATACCAATACCAATACCAATACCAATACCAATACCAATACCAATACCAATACCAATACCAATACCAATACCAATACCAATACCAATACCAATACCAATACCAATACCAATATGAATACCACTATCATTACCAATATCGATACTAATACCAATACCATACCACCATCATTACCAATAACAATACCAATACCAATACCAATACCAATACCAATACCAATACCAATACCAATACCAATACCAATACCAATACCAATACCAATACCAATACCAATACCAATACCAATACCAATACCAATACCAATACCAATACCAATACCAATACCAATACCAATACCAATACCAATACCAATACCAATACCAATACCAATACCAATACCAATACCAATACCAATACCAATACCAATACCAATACCAATACCAATACCAATACCAATACCAATACCAATACCAATACCAATACCAATACCAATACCAATACCAATACCAATACCAATACCAATACCAATACCAATACCAATACCAATACCAATACCAATACCAATACCAATACCAATACCAATACCAATACAAATACCAATACAAATACAAATACAAATACAAATACAAATACAAATACAAATACAAATACAAATACAAATACAAATACAAATACAAATACAAATACAAATACAAATACAAATACAAATACAAATACAAATACAAATACAAATACAAATACAAATACAAATACAAATACAAATACAAATACAAATACAAATACAAATACAAATACAAATACAAATACACAATAAGTAATGCAATATGCAATATACAATATACAATATACAATATACAATATACAATATACAATATACAATATACAATATACAATATATAATATATAATATACAGTATACAATACAGCACTCTGCAATATAATGCAAAGAGAATGTTCATACCTTTAAGACACTGTAAAATTATACAAAATAATAAAAGATATATTCACAATCCTGCAATGCATTCAAACAAAACATTTGAATATAATGCAATTCAGTAGAATATTATAAATATCATCTTAAATAATGCATCACCTACAAAAAGTATTATATAGGTATGGGATGAGCTGCACTTAACAATAAACAAATTGTTTCTTTCTACTTACTTGTTTTGTTTTGTTTAGTTGGTAGAATATCTTTCTGTCTTTATGTTTGGTGTTCTATAGTTAATCTCTGGCCCAAAAAAAGAATTGAAAAAGACAGCATTTGATATAGAAACTTTTATTTATAAAATGAAGAATTGCAAAGAGTAACCACAAAACGTTTTAACTTACAAAATTCATTATAAAATACAAAAACTAGTAACGATTTAACTTGTTTTTACATGCCAAACTTAGATATTTGATGTATGGGTCAAACACTGTCAAAATTTATATTTTATGAAGAATTCGAAGATGCAAACGCTATTTATCCCGCTGTGGAATACTGGAATTTAATCCAAGATACAGAATACTATTACTATTAAATAGTTCACACTCCTTCAGTTTACTAACCTCTTTTTATCGAAGTAACGCGATTACTTCAACTTTTTGGCGTTGTTTGTCGTGATCAATCTTCGTTTCCAGTTTTTGTTTGTACAGTGCCGTCACTGCAGTGTTTAACAAGCATTTTTGACGACAAAAATCCACATATTTAGACAGATAGCACGGGATAAACAACAGAGGTTTCCTAAGGCACCACTTTCATGACAAATAATGACGTTTTTTGTAGATGTTCACTGTAAAAAGATGGATTTTTTCCTTGTGTCCATTCAGACTAAACCAACCCGCCATCTTCTTGCTTGAATTAGTGTGTTTTAGCGGGAAATATCTTGAGATATGATTGGCCAATAAAACCATGAACAAGCCTCCGACTTCAATCCGACGACTTCCGATGACGCATCGATGGAAACATCGAATTATGACAACACTGCCGCAAAAAGCATTTATGGTTTTTTGAGCATACTTTTTCATATTTAGGCAAATGCCGATCTTTCTGTCGAAGCTTGTTGTGTATAAGCATATTTTAAGCATTCGTGTTGTTTGTTGTTGACTGCGGGTGCTCTAGTATACAGGCTATATAGGATATCCTCTTGGCAGGATATGGTACAATTTTTGTCATTCTAAGTCTCGAACATAGAGTTATATTTTTTTTGGTCGAACAAAAAGCATGTTTTGAATGAACAAGGCACCGTTGATTACTTGTTACTGATTAATTAATTAATTAATTAATTAATTAATTAATTAATTAATTAATTTGATTGATCGATTGCAATTGATTGATTGATTGATCGATTGCAATTGATTGATCGATTGCAATTGATTGATCGATTGCAATTGATTGATCGATTGCAATTGATTGATTGATTGATCGATTGCAATTGATTGATTGATTGATCGATTGCAATTGATTGATTGATTGATCGATTGCAATTGATTGATCGATTGATCGATTGCAATTGATTGATCGATTGATCGATTGCAATTGATTGATCGATTGATCGATTGCAATTGATTGATCGATTGATCGATTGATCGATTGATCGATTGATCGATTGATCGATTGATCGATTGATCGATTGATCGATTGATCGATTGATCGATTGATCGATTGATCGATTGATCGATTGATCGATTGATCGATTGATCGATTGATCGATTGATCGATTGATCGATTGATCGATTGATCGATTGATCGATTGATCGATTGATCGATTGATCGATTGATCGATTGATCGATTGATCGATTGATCGATTGATCGATTGATCGATTGATCGATTGATCGATTGATCGATTGATCGATTGATCGATTGATCGATTGATCGATTGATCGATTGATCGATTGATCGATTGATCGATTGATCGATTGATCGATTGATCGATTGATCGATTGATCGATTGATCGATTGATCGATTGATCGATTGATCGATTGATCGATTGATCGATTGATCGATTGATCGATTGATCGATTGATCGATTGATCGATTGATCGATTGATCGATTGATCGATTGATCGATTGATCGATTGATCGATTGATCGATTGATCGATTGATCGATTGATCGATTGATCGATTGATCGATTGATCGATTGATCGATTGATCGATTGATCGATTGATCGATTGATCGATTGATCGATTGATCGATTGATCGATTGATCGATTGATCGATTGATCGATTGATCGATTGATCGATTGATCGATTGATCGATTGATCGATTGATCGATTGATCGATTGATCGAATGATCGAATGATCGAATGAATGAATGAATGAATGAATGAATGATTGAATGATTGATTGATTGATTGATTGATTGATTGATTGATTGATTGATTGATTGATTGATTGATTGATTGAGTTTTATTCAATTTTATTCAGTTTTACACTATATATTTGCAATGGCGGGAAAGTTGTGCAAATTTAACTACAACTTTGCTTTTTAAATTGACATGAGCAAATTCATTAGTAAAATTTTGCAAAGTAACAAAATCGCAAAATGTAATTAGCACTTCTATAATAGCTAAAAAAAGTTGACCGCGCATATGTTTTAAAACTACCAGATCTATTTATAAGTTCTTAATTTTTTCAAGAGTGCCAAGTATATTAACTAAAGACAAAAACATTAAAATACAAAGAACTACAGTAATCAATTGTTGGTGAGACCACAAACATTTATACAGTATATGTTCGAGATTGATGAAAGACCTGCTCGTATTATATGTAGAAAACGTTAACGTCTCATAATTCAGCTAAATCTCTATTTAGCCGACGTTGCAATATGTTTAAATTTGGACCTGGTTTCGGTATCTGCTTACCGATGTTCACGCTTAAAAAAAGGGCTAATTGTGATATTGTAGTGCATGCAAACTGGTTTTCGCTTGTATGAGAATGTCCATCAATAGAGGTTCCAAACGAACAACTGTACAAGAGATGCCCAGATTCAAAACTATGTTTTCATTATTGACAAAATATTCTTATACAGGTGTATCGTTTTAATCTCTGAAAATAATGCGCTCAGCTCAGCCTAATCAGATTCTGATAATTTACTAAGTTTGTCAAGCTTTGATCAAAACATCCTAAAAATTGTACTTATCAAGACGGTCGTAACGTTCAGTTTTACAATAAATTTGCAACGGCGTCAAAGTTGGTAAATTTAATGACGAATTTGCATTAAAAATTGACTTGAGCAAAGCCATTGGCAAAATTATGCAAAGTTAAAAACAGCAAAGTTGAATAAACTATTGGGCAAAGTCGTGCAAATTTCTTTTTCAAATTTGCTATAAATTCACCTTCATAGGCATATTTATTGCAAATTTGGTAACTAATTTGCAAATGCGCAAATTCATGTGCAAAATTGTTGCAAATGTATTTGAGTGCAAATTTAAAACACACCATTAGCAAATTACATGCAAATTTAGTTTAACAAATTTGCAAGTTATTTGCAAATGTGCAAATTTAGCGCAATTTCATTTTTTCGTCCCGTGTGGATGGTCACTAGGTGGGCAATTACGTACAAACCCAGATTCCACTTCAAACAATACTTGAGATATTTTCATCTTAGCCAGTGATTTATGATACCCATCAAACTTGCTTAAGGTTGCTGCAATATATTTTCCATATGCAATATTCTCATCCTCAGCTCTGTTGTTTTCGACATTTCCACTGTCTTTTTTTTCAACACTCTTTAACATCTTCAAAATTTCAAGATCAATCTTTCGGTCAACTCCTGCTTTTCTCTTGATTGGTGAATCCTTGAATTTTTTTCTTACTGTTGGGCTTAATTCCTTCTTCACTTTCACATTTTCTTGCATAACTTTTACTGGCGATGCTGATATTGGTACAATGTTGACATCACTCTCAGCTGCATCCACAGAGTGTACAGGTACAGGTATGTCCTCCTCTGCCAGTCTTAGTTCTCTATTATTTACAATATTACTGCTACCAATGTTGGTTGAAGTTGCTCTATGTAGTATAGTTTCTCTTATAAACTCCATGTTGTTAAACCATTTCCACCTTTTTCCTTTGACTGACCCTGAGCCAGATGGATGGTTCTGGCTTCTTACCTTCTCTGAGAAGGTATCTCTTAAACCCTTCCACTTCATCTGACATGCAGCAACTAACAAAAAACAACAAATTATGTCAACATCTCAAAGTTGTTAGTAATTCATGAGGAAAACTGCACAAAGGAAACCAATACCATGTCAATGGTTTGCATATAATTGGAAGAAATTACATAAATTAATCAAACTTTCACCTCTCAAAATAACTGATTTGTTTGAGATGCTATATCAAACACTCAGAAGAGTGTTTCATCAGGATATACGTACAAACACTTCAAAGTTTATAAAATTCTGACACAATTGTGGGTTTTTACGATGTATTTTAATTCTTTATTTTATTTAAGAATTAAATAAAATACGTGGTGAAAACCCACAATTGTGTCAGAATTTTATAAGTACACCACCATGAAAAGCTTCAAAGAAAATATACTTCGAAGTTTGCTCAAAAAACCATGTTTTTAACGAAATTTCTCAGTGTGTTGTTTGGATATCCTAATGAAACACTGCTGAGTGCTGTCGACTAAACCATATCCCATAATTGCTGAAGAGTCGACATTAATAAAAAGCCTTTATTTTACCTAAATCCTATTGTGCATGTTGAGTAGACAAGAAACTACATCTAATTTGTAATTCAAAAACTCATTAATAATTCATGAAGAAAAGACAAAGGAAATCAGTACCGTAGAGGACGTTTGAAATCAGCGAGAGAAATTACATAAATTATTAAGCGAACTTTCACCTTGATTTCGCCTCGTATTTTCAACTCCCCTCGGTGTTTTGAAATCCCTGTAAAGTCCTCCTACTCGTGTTTGAACTATTACATCAAAGACTGGCTGAATGTCTGACATAATAATATATAAATGTTTTAAATACTCCGTACACTTGACTTACCAGGCATATCGACCTCCATTGCAACCGCTTTCCACGCATTTTCCTTTTGTGTTTTGTCTCTATAGCTTCTGCTCTTTATCATGTACAATGCAGAATATTTTCTTACAGTTTCTATAAGAACTTCGATCTTCTCATCACTCCACCTGTCGGCCATTTTGAAAACAGAAGCATTTTGATTTTTGAAAACAGAAGCATGTGACTAGAAACTGTCTTTTGATTGGTTTATTTACTGCACGAACTTGCTGCGAGTGAAAAATAGTTCAAAATTTTCAACTATCTGCCACGAGCACTGAAACACTCGCAGCGAGCTTGCGAGTACTCGCAGCGACTGGAACCTCCTTAACACTACGAATAGTGGCGCTTTTAGTGCAAAATAAGACGAGCTAGGGACGTACTTTTTCGTTAAGGTAAGCCAATTTTTTTTAGTTATAACTGTTGCTTAGCCGATGCTGCGAAAGAAGAAACATATCACCGTTGAATTATTGTGTGCTGTCCTTATTATTTACTGTTGAGAATCTCCATTATTATGGTCGTTAATGCGCACGCGCGGCACCATCTTGTCCCAAATTTCTGAGGGTTGTCCAATACTGTCGAATCTACTCCATGCGTACCATCCGTGAATTTCGTGAATGCGACTGTGCACGTGTGATAAAATGTTGTTGGGTGAAAGCCGGGGATAGTTAGGGTAATTTAGCCCCCCAAAAAAACCGTCCATCGGTGCTATTCGACCGATTGGTCAATCGGTGACGGATGGTAAGATTGGTGAAACAGCATGGGGCAGAGGCACCTCTAAGGTAGCCCCCAAAAAATCCGTCTATCGGTGCTATTCCTCCGATCGGTCCATCCGTCACAGATGGTGAGATTCGTGAGTCAGCATGAGGTACAGGGCTAAGGTAGGCCCACAAAATCCGTCTATCGGTGCTATTCCTTGGCGCACAATTGCATTATATGAAACCATGAAGTTAGGGAGTTCATGGTTTCATATAACGATATCGTGGTGTTGACATTATTTTATATAATGAAGTTGTTGGTTTTACATTATATGAAACCATGATTTATTGCGTGCATCATTAATTGATATAATGAAGTTGTTGGTTTTGCATTATATATGAAACCATGATTTATTGCACGCGTCATTATTTGATATAATGAAGTTGTTGGTTTTGCATTATATCAAACCATGATTTATTGCGCGCATCATTAATTGATATAATGAACTTGTTGGTTTTGCATGATATGAAACCATGATTTATTGTGCGCATCATTATTTGATATAATGAACTTGTTGGTTTTGCATTATATCAAACCATGAGTAGACTTGTATTTCATGGTATGATATAAAGTAGCTTCTCTGTCTAAATTATTTCAAATAATGAACGAAACGTTTGTGCATTATTTGTAAATAATGACATTTAAAGTCATCCCCGAGCCGGGCGACGGGCCGAAGGCCCGGAGCCCGGTGAGGGTGCTAATCTCGACACGCGTGGAGTACACGCGAAATTACAGGCAAGTGGGAAAGAAATTCTGCGAGATGTTTATATATATATATATATGTCAACAAATCCGCAACTTTCGCAGTTCGGAATTCGAATAGCAGGGTTACTGGTAGACCGAAAACGACACTGTGTCCTGAAACTGGCCGAAGCCTGTAAATAAATCTGCTCTGGTGTATTCTACTTAACTCGAGGGAGAACGATGAAGAAATCAGTTTGAAACAAACGGCTTCGAACGAGAAAAACAATATGAATTCTGAAAAGAGTATAGACTGAATTGGCAGTGTTTGTGGTGACAAAAGCAGAGGAAAGTTTAACGGTAGGAGATTCATATTTACCAGTTTAGCTGAGTCTTGAAAAAGAAAATCATGCAATATACAAAATAATATTCTTGTCTACAGTTGACGTCTTTGGACACTAGGACGTGGCCTTGTGTCTTTTCTTGGCCACTATTACCTATTTTGAATGAAAATTTGTTATTAAGTCTTATAAATTTAGTCCTAGGACTATAGTCTCATAAATTTTATAGTCTTAGGACTATAGTCTTATAAATTTAGTCTTAGGACTATAGTATAGTCTTATAAATTTAGTCTTAGGACTATAGTCTTATAAATTTAGTCTTAGGACTATAGTCTTATAAATTTAGTCTTAGGACTATAGTCTTATAAATTTAGCCTTAGGACTATAGTCTTATAAATTTAGTCTTAGGACTATAGTCTTATAAATTTAGTCTTAGGACTATAGTCTTATAAATTTAGTCTTAGGACTATAGTCTTATAAATTTAGTCTTAGGACTATAGTCTTATAAATTTAGTCTTTGGACTATAGTCTTATAAATTTAGTCTTAGGACTATAGTCTTATAAATTTAGTCTTAGGACTATAGTCTTATAAATTTAGTCTTAGGACTATAGTCTTATAAATTTAGTCTTAGGACTATAGTCTTATAAATTTAGTCTTAGGACTATAGTCTTATAAATTTAGTCTTAGGACTATAGTCTTATAAATTTAGTCTTAGGACTATAGTCTTATAAATTTAGTCTTAGGACTATAGTCTTATAAATTTAGTCTTACGACTACAGTCTTAGACTTAGGACTATAGTCCCTAAACTAATTAGGGCTATAGTTTCTTTTTTAATATTGACATTGTATGCTCTTTCGGTGTGTCAATACTTAATACTACAGTACATGACTACAGCCAGGTGAACTTTGTCAATGAATTTTCTTTGAAGTTATACTGGTTTGTTTCTCTCTTTCTATTCAAAATTTTTCAGGCTGTTAATTTTATTATTACATAGACTAAATATAAAAACTATAATACAGGTAGACTTAAATACAAAAAACCCCCAACCAAAACCAGAAAGTGTGTGTGTGGTGGTGGGGGTGGTTTACAAAAATGTATATATTAAAAGTGGGCGAGGGGTTGTTGCGATCATGTATTTCTAGTTATATCATATAATTTACGCAAAATAATATTTGGACACATGCCACATGGCGTTCCATAGTCATGTCGCTCCCTTTGTATATGATTTATGTCGGAGTAGGCGTGGATAAAGTGACAGCAACCGGACAAGTTCATAAGTAGGATATGCACGGTGACACTACAGTGCATGACACAGGTGTAAGAGTTTTGAAATGTTTTTTATAGGGTATATTTTTGCGTCGTTTGCAGGCAGAATAAGATGATGTGTAGACAAAGATAGCTTCCAAACAGGCTATGTATAGTATGTTACCGGGCGTTACGTCTGTGCACTATTGATTTTTTTAAAAAAATTTTGAAATTCGCGCCCGCGGTACATGTGAAGAAAATGTATTACTAATCTTAAGAAAGTTTGATTAGTTGTCCCGTGTCCGTCATTTTTTAAATTTATTAAAAAAGTGGCCAGTGAGCATATAGGAGTGTACAGATGTGTAACGATATAAAGAGGGAAGATGTTATTTCTGAAAGACGAGTATTACTGACATTATTAGATGGGGATTTATTTTGCCGCTTGTGGTCGTGGCCACCTTGGGTTCAGATGGCATTTTGGAAGAAGCCTATATCTGACAAAGAATGTTTTAAAGTGATGTTGTTTTTTATTGGGAATGGGTGTCCACCCGATGTTATTGGCAGATGGGTATTGTTGTCTCAGCACTGGCACTCATGCCCAAGAAAGATGGAAAAGAGGGCAAGGCAAATACATTTTATCAAGGAAAATATCGATGGTATGGATTCACAGTGGTTCTATTACGATCTCCGTTATAACAAAGTGTTTTATTTTAATGGGACTGTAAAGAGTTAATGGGACCGTTCATATTTGACAAGAACTGAGTTACTGAATGAATTTATACAGTGATGACTGATGAATGATAAACAGAAACTGTGCTCGGCCTGCTGGCGTTGTTTGTAGTAAAACGTGAATAAAGTTAGCGTTGTTTTGTAATAGAACGAGGCAATATAGTAGCCTGGGTGCAGACTGAGATATATCGTATGTAAGTGTTGAGTATTTTATTGCCCTCACCGCTCTAGCTATACCCCCATTGACTCACCAATAACCAATCTCACCATCCGTCACGGATGGAGCGATCGCACGAATAGCACCGATAGACGGATTTTTTCGATACCTTACGCATAGCCCATGTTGGCAATACAGGTATCAAGTTACGAATCTCTCCATCCGTGCCGATGGAGTAGATTCGACAGTATTCGACGTTGACTCACCAATCTCACCATCCGTCACGGATGGACCGATCGCACGAATAGCACCGATAGACGGATTTTATCGATACCTTACGCATAGCCCATGTTGGCAATACAGGTATCAAGTTACGAATCTCTCCATCCGTACCGATGGAGTAGATTCGACAGTATTGGACATGTATGAAATTTCTAGCAATGTAGCAACATCTATATACTCTTTCGGTTCCATAAGAGTTTCAACAATCATAAAAGTTGTTTGAATCCTTACGAAAAGCATCTATATACGCATATTTTTTTGAACAAGGCCACAAAAGTGTAAGACAGATAATCATAATCCTGCTGATAGAGAGCTAGTTTCGACATAACACAGTTGGACACACAAACTTAATAGTTTTATTCCTAAAATTTAAAAACAGCGGCTTTTCACTTTTGTTATAAAACATAAACATCTATCAAGAATGTGTATTGCCAAGCTGTTTACTAATAAATGCATTTAGTGAAGAATGACGCAAAGACGCACGGCGCGCAAAAATTACTTGTTATTTTATATTTGTTTTCTATATACGTTACCTAATAAATGATATGTGAATGCTGTTTTGTCAATTTGATGCTATATAGGGCGAAAATTAGCATAAATATAACTAGTGTCTAAAGTATGAGCTTTGGTAGGGTCTGGCCTTTTTGTGCCTAGCTGGAGGTGGCGGTAATATCTTTTCCCTTGGAAAATATGGTAGTGATGACATACATTGACAGCAAGCTACGATATTTATCAAATATGGACTAATATTCGGCCACAATAATTGTCGACATGAAAATCGATAGAAGTCCGCTAAGTAATATTGGTACGTTGGATGGAGCGCGAGATAAAGAAACAACAGACGATTACAGCGTTTAGAAGATACATCATGATCACTGTCCATTCGCTGTGCGTAAACAACTGAACACACGCTGAGGAAATTTGAGTTAATCTATTATTGCATCTATATTTTTAGGCTTTGTCCCCCGGTAGCAAAACCGGAGAAAAAGTCCCAGGCAAAATTAAAGTTGGAACAAAAGCTCGCAACAAAAGTTTACTCACGCCATTTAGTCGCTACTCGCGCCATTTACTCGCGACTCGTGAGGCGCACCAATTATATTATCTCGTCACAGCGCCATTCAAGAAAAGAAACTGTTTCGCTTGACTCAAGATTCTCCCAAGACTTCGAAGATTAAACCCGATGAAGTTATCTTTAACTACCCCAGCAAAGTTCTTTCCGACGAAGAGAAGAGTGTTTTGGTTAAAGGACTAAATTTTTCCATCCCGCCGAAGAAACTGAATCAGTGCGACTTCCTGATTCCTTTTGAATTGCTGTATCGGAAAATTCAACATGAAACAATATCTCCATATTCGGGCCTTGACCAAGATTTCATAAAGACTAAATTCAAAAACATAGCTCTCTCTGGTTTCAGAAGTTATTCACCTCCTTCGTTTATCTTCACTGACGACGAACTGAAATTACTAACATCACTGAGGAAAGATCAAGGTAGGCTATCATCATTGTCAAACCTGACAAAGGAAATGGTTTGGTTATCCTCAACAAATCAGATTACCACCAAAATATGAACGATATCCTGGCAGATGAAACCAAGTTCGAAAAACTTGACGAAGACCCCGTTCAGTTTACCCTTAAACGTGAAAATGCTGTTAGGAACTTTTTAAAGGAACTTAACAAGAACGGTGTTATCTCAGACGGCCATTATCGAGATATCAGTCCTACTGGTTCTCGACCAGGTATTTTATATGGTCTTCCTAAGATACATAAGCTTAATGTTCCATTTAGGCCTATCCTTTCTTCTGTTCGCTCTCACTCTTTCAACTTAGCTAAGTTTTTAGTTTCTTTACTTCGACCATTTTCTAACAGTGCGTTCTCGGTTTTTGATTCCTTTTCCTTTGTCAAAGAATTACTCGACTTAAGTTTCAACACTAACGAGCTTTTCATGGCTAGCTTTGATATAACCTCTCTTTTTACTAACATCCCATTAAACGAAACCATCGACATTATAATTCAAAAGGTTTTCACTAGTTCTACTAAATTTCACGGCTTTTCTATTTTCGAATTTCGCAAACTTTTAAATTTAGCGGTAAAAAATTGCTATTTCTATTCAACGGTGAAGTCTATCAAGAGGTAGATGGCCAACCTCGTCCCCAGGGCATTTTGCCTCCACGTTGGGAGTCGGCGAAAATGGCCCTGGCATCGGCTGGTCACGTGACACCCAGAATTTTGAGGTGTTCTGGCAAGAAAATTTATGTGGTCTTTGTGTTTCGTTTTTGTATAATACGTATACATGAATAATAAATAATAAATATTTAACGCTCTGCCGAATCACTCATGTGAACCTTTATCATAAATGCAACTGGCTAGCATTATTCATCATGATACTCCCCACGATTATCCAGGATACATTTAAATGTCGGGAAGAAACATGTATCTAATGTTGTTCTTGAGTTTAACCAAAGCTATCGTTACAATTCTTTGGATGAACTTCGCAGAGTGGATTTATTGCAATTCATATTTTGATGAATAAATTACACTGTATCTGAATTAATCAAGTTTTTAAACCGGCCAATCCGATTATAGAATTGACCAGCCGATGCCAGGGCCATTTTCGCCGACCTCCCAACGTGGAGGCAAAATGCCCTGGGGACGAGGTTGGTAGATGGCGTTGCCATGGGTTCTCCCCTGGGACTCTTCGCCAATATTTTTCTTTCCCATCACGAATGTATTTGGCTTAACGACTGTCCATCTGAATTCAAACCATTGTTTTATCGCCGTTATGTTGATGACTGTTTCATTTTATTTCGTTCTCGTGATCACGTTCTTCCGTTTCTTAACTATTTAAACTCTAAACATCCGAAAATAAAATTTACGCATGAATTGGAAGTCAACAAATCTTTACCGTTCTTAGATGTTAATGTCAACCGTTCCGGTGGTTGCTTTTCAACGAGTGTTTACCGCAAACCCACTTTTACAGGCCTATTGACTTCTTTTGATTCTTTTATTCCGTTCTCCTATAAAAGAGGTCTGATTTTTTCATTACTCAACCGTTGTTTTAATATTTGTTCTACGTATGCCATTTTTCATGTCGAACTAGAAAAGCTAAAACGCATTTTCATTACCAATGGTTACGCGGAAAAATTTCTTGATAGCTGCATTGCCACTTTTCTTGACAAGTTCTTTTCAAAATCACCTAAAATACCTACGGTTCCTAGACGCATTGTTTACTTTTCTTTACCATTTACTGGACAACATTTCCTTCAAATCCGAACCCAAAAATTGCCTTGTAATTCCGCGGCGGTAGTCTTCGTCACGTGAGCATTAAATGTTCGAAGAATGATTATCATCGTGGAAAATGTGATATAAAAAAAGATCCCAAAGACAGAGTTTTGAAAGTATTCACGAAAGTGAGTGGTTTGCCTGAAGAAGTAAGAACTAAAGACGTGTCAGAAATGGGAGCAATTGCAGAATTCCCCACCACAATATGCTACGCAATGATCTGGCTACGCAGTCATCTGGCTACGCGGTCATCTGGCTACGCAGTCATCTGGCTACGCAGTCATCTGGCTACGCAGTCATCTGGCTACGCAGTCATCTGGCTACGCAGTCATCTGGCTACGCAGTCATCTGGCTACGCAGTCATCTGGCTACGCAGTCATGTGGCTACGCAGTCATCTGGCTACGCAGTCATCTGGCTACGCAGTCATCTGGCTACGCAGTCATCTGGCTACGCAGTCATCTGGCT
Source organism: Corallium rubrum (assembly GCA_964035015.1). Lineage (NCBI taxonomy): Eukaryota > Metazoa > Cnidaria > Anthozoa > Scleralcyonacea > Coralliidae > Corallium > Corallium rubrum. The sequence goes on along the minus strand of CAXIUP010000067.1, from coordinate 148,514 downwards.
ACGCAGTCATCTGGCTACGCAGTCATCTGGCTACGCAGTCATCTGGCTACGCAGTCATCTGGCTACGCAGTCATCTGGCTACGCAGTCATCTGGCTACGCAGTCATCTGGCTACGCAGTCATCTGGCTACGCAGTCATCTGGCTACGCAGTCATCTGGCTACGCAGTCATCTGGCTACGCAGTCATCTGGCTACGCAGTCATCTGGCTACGCAGTTATCTGGCTACGCAGTCATCTGGATAGGCAGTTAAGTGTCTACGAACTGATCTGGCTACGCAGTGATCTGGCTACGCAGTCATGTGGCTACGCAGTGATCTGGCTACGCAGTCATCTGGCTACACAGTGAACTGATACGAAGCGACGCGGGTTTTTAAAGAACGAACCAACTGACTAATTATTATTTATGCGTGTGATGTTGATACGAATTGATGAGGCTTTTTGAGAACGAAGCAACTGAATAAATAATATTTATGCGTGTTAAGTTGATATGAATTGACAAGGTTTTTTGAGAACGAACGAACTGTACATATATTGCATCTACATCGTATAATATCATCTTTATACATTGACATCTAGCCTGCAAAGATTAAGTAAACTGTCAAATGTTTTGTAACTACACAGTATTTAGTCTATTGCTATATAAGTATTAGGTTAAAGTAAATGAAACTGTTTTTGTATTTACTAAGCTGTAGGGTTAGTTGTCGTCAGCCTGAAAAATATAAAGTATTGGACGTTTCGAGCGAACCCGGGCCATGATCAAGGAATTAGTAGGGGCATAGGGCCTTCGCTGGAAACGTCGAATACTTTCTATATTTTTCAGGTTGACAATAAGTAACCTGACAGATTCGTATTAAAAGACTGCGGCCTCGCTAAGCTGGCCATGTCTTTGTATTTGTATTTATTGGTTTGAAACTGAAATTGTTTAGACTTTGTAAACGTTTATAATGTCTTGTAGAAAGGTGTTAAAAAGGTCCTCCCCTCGGTGTGTATAACGCCATACAAACTCAGCTAACTACGTTGAATAGTGGTATATCCTTCGACCGTCAGTTGGTAAAGATCCTTTCATTTGGCGCCAGTGTCCTTCGATTCTGTTCGTATGATCGCCTTAGTAGATGACCCCCCCCCCCCCCCATATAGGTAAACAAAGGGATGCCGCCTCATTAATATTCACCGTGATTCACGCACCGTGACTCACGCATGACGAACGCCTGTGACATGACTGGGCAAGATTGGGATAATTATAGTTTTCATGAAGTTATATAACCTCGGACATTACGATGTTACAGTTAGGATTACACTGTACTCCAAAATAAATAACATAGTTGCGATTACAGATATGGATGGCTTCAACATTGAAATAAAATTTTATTGTAAGGAACTCGGAGTTCTTAAAATCGGCGAAAACGAAGGGCTATCTTTCTTCTTCGACATTGGTGTTTGGTGGTATGATTTAAGCGACCAAACATATTCACAAACTTCCGCTGGGTGTACCACCCTGTTCTCAAGCTATTCCATGTTGTGTATGGTTGTTGTTGCTTGTGTATAGAGTGTATGGTTGTTGATGCTATGTAGTATATAGTATATAGTAGGGCTCTATATCGTGTATTATATGCAGGAGATTATGTTGTGTACATGTTGTGTACACATATATGGTGGGCTCAATATGCATTTGGTCACTGCGTGTCATGGAATTATAACCAAAAATCCCGTCTGTTAACCTACAGAGTTTCGGCTGCCCCAAAGCCAAAAATTTATTCGATATTCGATGCCTTGGTGTGGATAGAGACCTGTGGAAACCATGAGGAGGTGAATGCGTATCATCACTGCGCTAAAGTGGAGGTGGAAGCTTTTGGGCGCTGGTTATCTGACACAAAAGCAGCTCGCTGAGTCCATATCATTCTTTAAAAATAGGCATGTCTAGACATGCATGTATCTACTGCGTTCAATCATGCCTACAGCTACTATGGTGACTTGTAGTGATGTTGCATTCAGAGCTGAACAAGGTGATTTTTGTCGATGCTGGCCATGCTGTGTTTTTACCTTAAGAAAGGAACTCAGAGTAAAGCCAGCAAAGCACAGGAGGTTGAGCACTAACAACTCTACTCATATCCAGCACAGAACCATGAGTCCCAAGTCCATGCAGATATGTGCATGGCCACCTATTCAAATACCAACTCAATCAAACTGGGCTTTACTTTGGTCCTCGTGGTGAGAGGCAGTGTGATAATGGCTTGACTATTATAGCTATGGTACTATTTAAAACCTATGGTAATAAAGTATGGCTATTGTTTAGTAGGCCAATCAAATTTTAATACACCAATAACTCGCAAAATTTGACTAAAGTATTTAAATAACTTTGTTGCAACATTTGTCAAATAACAATGGAATCCAGTTGGTAGGTAAAGGAAAATCGTTTGAGATAACAAGCATCTGAAGTATGACTGCTGTAAAGTTTAGAAATAATGAAGTTTGAACGAAGATCTCCAGCAATTGTCATCAAAATTATGAAAGCAACTTAGCAACTATACATTAATTATTCTTCGAGACTCAAGAGTAGACGTATACTGTATATGCATGCATGCTGTAAAAGGTAGAATAAATATTTGACAACTGCAGCATACAATTTAATTACCCCATTATAAATATAAAGACTTGCCGTTTCGGTTTCACACTCTCTACATAGCCTGTCACTGACATTTGACTATTGTACATATGTTATTTAATAGCATAATAATTCCGCTCGTGGACTACCGCAGGCTTTGCACATTCTTGCTTGATCATGAAGCTAGTTGTTTTCTTAGAAGAAAATTTCGTTTCTGTTCAGCAATGCACAGCCTTGTCAGTTTACAAACCTCGATCAGACTGCTGAATACATGTATTAAATTGTGTAAACATGTTGGCCATATAAATGGCCTCGTCTGAATAATAGATTGTCCAAAGACTATTAAGAGGCTTTCAAAAACTTATCATCATTCCAACAACGTCTATAGTAGTACATCACGTTTAAAAATTGACTACGATTCAGACTTAAAATACTTACCAAAAAACTTCTAATCTTGAAATAAATATTCTCGCTCCTTGAACTGATTTTGCTCCATGCTGTCATAGCATTGACTTACATGAAGTACTTGGTTTACAATTTTGGCTTCGGCGGTTTGTCGTCTGTCAATCGTTTAATTCTATGTTTTGATTAACTTCACTTCACTTCACTTCACTTCACTTCACTTCACTTCACTTCACTTCACTTCACTTCACTTCACTTCACTTCACTTCACTTCACTTCACTTCACTTCACTTCACTTCACTTCACTTCACTTCACTTCACTTCAGTCTATCTGGTGATATTGAAACCAATCCTGGACCAGGAGTTACCGGCATTGCAACACTGAACGGACTAACAGCAAAATTAACGAAATCTAACGGCCAAGCTTTAAACTGTATTCATCTCAACGCCCGTAGCCTGAAGAGCGTTCACAAGCAACCCGACAAAGATATTTCAAATATCTCTTGCTTTCAGAAACTAATATATGCAGAGAATGTTGACATTGCATTTGTTACTGAAACTTGGCTTACGACTGACATCTATAATACGGAAATCCTACCAACTGGGGACTACACTATATTTCAAAAAGTGCGAAGTAACTACATTTTGCAATAGCAAGGTTCTTCTCTGTTCGTGTTATAGACCACCCAACGCCGACCAAACCTGGCTTGTTCAATTTAACGATTTTCTGGGAGAAGCAAAAGATGGATATGAGAATGTAATTATTTGTGGTGATTTTAACTACCCAAGTGTGAACTGGAAATGTATAGAAAAAACTACCGGGACAAACGAAATCAATTTTATCGAAACTCTTGATTTTTTTTAACTCAACTGACGACAACACCAACCCGTGGCGTCAACGTGCTTGATCTCGTCATCACCAGCATGCCTGATCGCGTGGAGATCCGCGAAACAGTTTCACCTAGCGAGGCCGGCATTTTCACAGATCACTCCATCATTCTGTTCGAATTACAAACCAGAGTCAAAATTCCCACCACAGCCCGCACGCATGTTTATGACTATAGACACGCTGATTTCGATGGCCTTCGTTCAGCAATCGAAAATGTAAATTTGACCACCCTTCTCGACCCGTTGGTTGATATCAACGTAAATTGGACACGCTGGAAAAACACCTTCGAAAGCACAGTGTCGAAGTTTGTACCAACAAAACGTTTAAAAAAAAGAAACGGCCCACCATGGATCACTGGTCAAATCTTACATGTTATCCACAAGAAAGAATCAGCACGCAGAAAACTGAAACATTCTTTCAGCGAGTACATGGTTGAAAAATATAGACAATTAAGATCCGATGTTAAACGCATGATCTCGGAGGCTCGGGATAACTTCTTCGCTTCGCTTGCTACTGATTTGATAAAGAATCCAAAACGCTTCTGGTCAGTATTTAAACTCTCGTCGAAAAAGCAACCTTACCAAAGTCCATCTCTTTGGCAAACACCACCGATGACCCTAACAGAATTGTCGCTTCTAACCCAAACAATATTGCTGAACTCTTTAACCGCTATTTTATCTCAGTCTTTCACACCAAAACAACCTTATCAATAACTTTACCTCAGAATCTTTCCTCAAACCAAAACACGTTATCCAATATCGATCTAACAACCGAAGACGTTTTTGCCGCTCTTAAATTATTAGATGAGCATAAAGCAACGGGATGGTATACCAAACAGAATCCTGAAGGAAACTGCTGCACAGATAGCTCCCTCACTTTGTTTACTATTTAACTTATCTTTACAATCCGGTGCCTTTCCTGAAGAATGGAAAATTGGAAACATTGTTCCTGTTTTCAAGAAAGGGAACAAAGAATTTTCAGAGAACTACAGGCCAATTTCTCTTCTTTCAAACGTGTCTAAATTACTCGAACGTTGCGTTTTGGCAAAAATTAGAGACTACCTGCTTCATTTTTTTAATCCAAATCAACATGGTTTTATTCCGGGAAAGTCTTGTACCACACAGCTAGTCCAAGTACTGGAATATATTGGTCAGCAACTTGATAACGGCAAGCAAACTGATGTTGTCTACTTAGACATGAGTAAAGCTTTTGACAGGGTGTCCCACAGTCAGATACTGCAGAAGTTGCGAGAAATTAACATCGGCGGTAGTCTCCACTCATGGTTTGGATTGTATCCACTGGGACGTAAACAACGTGTCACCATACATGGAGCAACCTCATCTTCACTGCCTGTAACTTCGGGTGTACCACAGGGATCGATCCTCGGACCAATTCTTTTCTTATTATACGTGAATGACTTGTCCAGACTCCGTTGTATCGTCAAGCGTTGCCTGTTTTGCTGACGATACAAAGCTCTTTAAAAAGATTGAATCTCATGTAGAGGCTGATCTTCTCCAAGCTGACTTGAATAGTTTAGATGCATAGTCAACGCGTTCTGGTCTTCGCTTCAATGAGGTCAAGACAAAACATCAAAGTATCACCCGTAAAAAGGCGCCTGTAAAGAGTGTATACTACTTAAAAGGCAAACCAATCGAACAAATCGAAGCAGAACGAGGCCTAGGTGTGTGGGTTTCTAACGACTTGGCATGGTCAAAAGTGTACCAAAGCAAACAAGATGCTAGGAATGGTACGTCGTTCAATTACAGATATCAAAGACTTTGGCGTCCGTCGAACCCTTTATTTATCCATCGTTCGACCTCACTTTGGCTACGCAACCCAAGTATGGTCTCCACAATCGGTGGAATTAATCAAGCGTATCGAAGGAGTCCAACGTCGAGCAACCAAAGTCATTCAATTAATCTTCCATTTCGTTCTTCTACAACTTACAAACAACGCTTGCAATCACTATACCTAATTCCTCTCTCATACTGGCATGAATATCTTGATTTGATTTTCTTCTTCAAAGCTGTTAACGGTCTAGCAATTATTGATCATCAACTCCTACCTGTTCCATACCAACCAAAACGAATAACCAGATTCTACTCATCTCCCGAACTTGTTCAATTCCGGCCACCAAAATGTAAAACTCTCACTTTTCAACGCTCATTTTTTCAAGAATGTGCAGAACGTGGAATTTCCTGCCAAATGAGTTAAGATTAAATGGAATAACACTCAACAACTTTAAAAATCAAATTATATTTTATTACATTCTCGCGCTGGACTCTGCATACGACCCAGATGAACCTCGGTCATGGAGAACAGTTTGTCTCAAGTGTAATTCTGCCCGGAGCTTGCTTGGTGACCTTCACTGTTGTACTTGACAGCTTTTACTATGCGGATTTTCATCGTTCTTTTATTTATTTTTCTTTTGATCTGAATTGAACTTTTTTTTTTTTGTTTTTCCTCTTATTAATCTATTTATGTACGGGACCGCAGTAATTGGCACACGCTGTTGCGGCTATCCTTGCCACTTCTCTTAAAGTTTAGTTTGTATATGTGCATGTTCGTCTGTTTAATTATGTATATATTTATTTGTGTGAAGGTATAAATATTCTTTGTACACTGTTGGCAAAAACATAATAAATAAATAAATAAAAAAACAACTTAACTGTAACTGTAACTGTAACTGTAACTGTAACTGTAACTGTAACTGTAACTGTAACTGTAACTGTAACTGTAACTGTAACTGTAACTGTAACTGTAACTGTAACTGTAACTGTAACTGTAACTGTAACTGTAACTGTAACTGTAACTGTAACTGTAACTGTAACTGTAACTGTAACTGTAACTGTAACTGTAACTGTAACTGTAACTGTAACTGTAACTGTAACTGTAACTGTAACTGTAACTGTAACTTACACGCACGACAGCAATGTATCTACTCGCGCATGCGCAGTAGATACAATAAAAACGGTTCTTTTAAGAACCACCAAATCAGTAAAGAGTAAAATTAAATACTCCTTGTGTTGTCTTCCCAGTATAATAAATCTCATTAGGGGTTAACACTTAAAACCTAAATATTCAAACAGAGTAAGTCATCCTAGAATTATTGCTGACTAAATCCTAGTTTATGAGCGAGGAAATTGTAGGAAGATAGAATGAGGAATCACTACGAGAAGTCATGAAAAGAACGATTTTAAATGTCTAAATATAAAAGCAAAACGATTTATTACTTTGAGTTAACTGGAGTACAAACAGAGTAAGTCATCCTAGAATCACTGCTAACTAACCCTCGTTTATAAGCGAGGAAATCGTAGGAAGATAGAACTGAGAATAACTTCGAGAAATCGTGGAAAGAACGATTTTAAGTGTCGAAATATAAAGGCAAAGCGATTTATTACTTTGAAAGCGTTGCTACGCTTTCTGTTACTAAGTGTGATATTTGCATATTTATCCTCAGTGCACGTGCAGGAGACAAAAGAGAAACTCATTAAGAGCAATTAAGAGAATTAAGCGCTTAGGCAAGTTGTTACCATATAGAGAAACCGCGTCGCGTCCTTCATTCGTCTCAGGTTCCTTTGGGACCCTCAACTATTACTCAGCCCCCGTGTAATACGTCATAACCTATAGCTCTCCAACTAATTCCCGAAGTTCCAAATGTTTGATAGGTTCCAATAACGTATATGGTTTTCCTATTACAGAGACCAACTAGACCATATCTTGCAGTCATAAAACTATAGAAATTCTCACAAACGTTACGGTGATCATAACAACATGCAGAGTAAAATACAATGCATTCCTACAAAGGAAATTGTTTCAACTATTAATTGAAACAGGGGGGAGCTATTCCTGTTAAAGTAGTATTAATCTTTTATTACTTAGTTTTGCCTTGTCGGATCAGAGTTGACAAGGGCACAGAGACAACCATTTTAGCCACAATGCATTCTTACCTCAGAAGTCAGCATGGAGATTGGGCAGATGCTACCGATAGTGTGATGTACGGCCCTTCCACACAAAACAAGATAGAGCGGTGGTGGAGGGAGCTCTTGGAAAGGATGGAGAAATATTTCAAGCAACAACTAAATAGTCTTGTAGAAGACGGACAATATGGCCGTGATGATGCCAGTCACAGGTAAGCTATGCAATTGATAGCAACATTTAGATAGTACATCCATATCATGCATCATATTCCTTTAAATTATAAATGAAATCAATCTTGCCTATGTGATTAGTAAAACCCTTTGTCATGTTTTTAATTTACTAGTCCTAAAACTACTGGTGATAACTATTTTTATCCCTGTGTTTATTGAAGTGTAAGAAATACACAAAAATATGTATTCTGCCTTTAGGAATATGTTGGCTTTTGTTTATATTCCTGTGCTGCAAAAAGAATTGGATACATTTCGAACATCAATTTGGAATAACCATCGAAGTCGGTATCAAAGGGACAAAGAACTACCAGTGGGTGTTCCGGAACACATCTACAGTTTCCCAGAGAAATATGGTGGTGAAAAACGTGGTCTACCTGTTACAGAGGAACAACTTCAACAGGTTTCACAGCTTTCAAATGTTTTAGAAGAAACTGATGACTATCTAACTGAGGATTTCCGACATGAATGTGAGCGTCACATTCCTAATGTTGATGCTATAGAACCAGCAGAAGCAGTTAATGCATACCTGTATTTGAAAGCAAATATTGACTTAACAAGAGTGTTTTAACTAAGATTAATATCAATATATGACTCTCTCTAAAGGCTCTCTAACTATCATTAATTTTGCTAATCGAATAGACTTGATAGACCACATATTGTAGCTACGTTTTTACAACAGACCTAGTGTGATATGTGACATGATATAGCGTAAATCATGTCAAATACATATATACTATAAGATATACTAAATACTATATATATATGACCTTTATTATTGGAGACCTTAGCTTTACAATCAAACGGTTGTTTTCTTAAACATTAAAATTTTCATACTGTTGTTTGTAATTCATTCTATTTTATTAATAACTATAAGATCTCTACTTTTGTTGATATAGAAGTTGGCATAAAAGTTAAATGTATTAGCCTTTGCTGAACAGTAAACATAACAATTCAAAAACTTGAACAGTGAGCATTCTATACATTTGCACAAAAAAGGCAATGTTTAATAGCAATTCATAATTATGGGACAAATGTTCACCTCACTTTTGATGTAAGAGAAGGAGTTTGCAGAACTTGTTGCAAACATGTTGTGAAACAAAGGCAGCAATGGCATCCGTGTGACAGGTTGCCATTGCAGAAGAAAATGTTGTCATTATTATCAGTGAACTCTGCACTTGCAATCTCAGGATCACAGAGTGAATAACCAGCTCCTTGGATATCGAGAACCATTAGTCGCTTCCCCGACTTTACATAGGTATAATGAGAAAACATTTCAGCCTTTAGAGCCACATCACTACCATCAGAAACAATAATTTCACCAGTATTGTTGATATATTTACAAAAATTGCCATCAAGGTACTGTTCAATGGTTATGCACTGCTCATCAAGTTTACCATAATAAAGCTTGTTGTAAATGAGTGACGCACCAAAATCTGGGGTAATTTTATTGCTCAAGCATTTCGTGAAATGCCTTGCCAGCGCATGCATTTGAACCACTTTCCTGGTATGAATTTCCAGTGATCCAAAATTGCTGATAATACTTTGAACTTGATCTTCTTTATACTTTTTCAAGACAAATTTCCCTTTGAGGCCAGACAATGCAGTGCATTCAAATGCATCTCTGAAACCCCCACTTGCAAACTTCTCTCTGCTCAGAGACAACCGCACATCAAACGGTGCAAGCCATTTTTTTTCCTCCAACGAAAAATCTTCAAGCTGCAATGTCACCAGGCCTCTACTCAGCTTTGGCGGAATGAATTTTCCAAAATTCATCATGGCGCTGAGTGGCACTGATGCAGGCATTTTTGATTTGCATATTAACGATGAAGGGCGTATTGAGGCCATTTCACCCCAGCTTTTCACGGGAGATGTATAAGTTGAGGATGGACCTACCACTTCAGGCTTCGATTCACGATCATCGACGCTTACAATTTCTTTGCAGCTTTTTTCAACAAATCGCACGTGGAGTTGCTTCCAATTTGTAATTTGGTTGATATCGGTGTACGATGGCCCTCTTTCCCCAGCTAATAAATCACAGTCCATGTGCTTGGAGACATCAAAATGCATTGTGCATGCTTTCTTTACGTTTTCCATCGAGAGTTCCTGGCCAAACGGTACCATAGTTAACGCTCCGATGTGAGAATATTTCTGACATTTACCTTCGACTTCCGCCGATAACCGTTGAACAGTAATAACTTCAGGAGTAGCATTTCCTGATCCACATTTCTTTCCTGTTCTTTTCCCTGAAACCTTATTATAAAATTCTTTCCATTTGTTAGACTGGTCAGCATGTTTTCTCTTCGACATAATTTCTCCACGTGTAAGATCGGACACTTGTTTGTCTATGGTGCGCCTGCAATCTGAAAATTGTATGAACAGCAGTAATTGGCACTCTTGGGCCGTGGCACTCCTGGGCCACGACGTGTTTTTTTTGTTTTTCATGGCACACCTGGGCCAATAGTAAAAAACATTTTGCATTAGAATATTTTTTAAATTAAAAAAAAAATTTTTAAAAAAATAACCTTATTTGGAAAAAAAAAAGAAAAATGTTAAAAATATATATCTAAATTTTCTATGGCACTCCTGGGCCACCATACACATGCATGGCATCTGTAAATATTTGTAAATAAATGTAAATATAAAATTAATGTGCAATGAAATATAAAATAAGTTAATTAAACGAACAGTTCCATGTCTAATGTTTCGAGAATGTCATTTACTTGCTGTGCCAGCTGTTGTTCTTGACTCTCTTGTAGTAGGTGTAGTAGGGATAGTGCAGGTTGTTGTATTTGTTGGTGCGGTGGCTGTGTCGGTTGTTGCGGTGGTCCTTGCTGTGTCGGTTGTTGCGGTGATTGTTGCGGTAGTCCTTGCTGTGTCGGTTGTTGCGGTGGTTGTTGCGGTGGTCCTTGTTGTGTCAGTTGTTGCAGTGGTCCTTCCTGTGTCTGTTGCTCTGTATCATTCAACAAGGGTTGAACCGCCAACCAATGCTCCTTAGCATTTGTTGAAAGGTAATCCAATACCTTCTTCAAATCCATTTTTGCTTTCAGGTTTGTATAGCGAAATCAGGGATGTCCTATAGTTTGTTACAACATAATAGGCGATTAAGCGATATTAGCATTTGTGTTTTAGCATGTACCTTAACTCGACATCCACGGGTGACTTTTAAATCAGTCGCTCTCTTGTGTAATCTAATTTTAACACCATGCTTGCCGCTCTGTCTAGTTGAACGCTTATTATTAAAAATTGTCAAGACTCTCGTATATAAAACCCCACAAATTATAGTTCTGAAAGTAAAGTTTTAACCCCTAATTATAGACTGAAGACTAAACTCTTAACTCGTAGCCTTAGTCATAAGACTAGAGTTATACGCAAGTCCTGCTATCCTATAACCCCCATTCAGATGATTAACTCCACTAGCTTACTTTTTTGGGAGCTACCTACACGATGTCTGTACCGCGTGATTCCCTAATGTCTTTAGCGGCTACAACGTTTAGGTTAACGTTATTGCATGGCGTTAAGCGATCATTAGTCTTCCACTCATGTAATTAAGCAAATATTACCCCTTTCGGAACGACTAGAATCAGACAGATTCTATTTTAATTCTTCGTAAGTTTTCATTGCGATAATGTAATATAAATAAGTTTTGTGGAAACACCACGTAAAATATTTCTTTGCTAAGCTTTCGGCCTGTTGACTCAGGCCTTCATCAGAGCAATGACAATATTAGATTCTATTTTGTTAAAAAAAATAACACTTACGACCACCTTAAACATTTGAGAACATTCGTGTAACATTAGGTTTTGAGCTAATCTTCGAGTTCTATCGTAATACAAACCCTTTTTTTTGAAAAATCACCCAAGTCAGATTTTAGCTGTTCGTCAGTACTCCCAACAAATCATAAAAATAACTTTGCACCTCTTTAAATATCTGCATTTCTGCAGCAAAATCCTAATGTTTAAACAAAAAAGAGGGTATCTGCTTAATAGGAGCATTCACACATTCTATAGTCACTGTATTTGAAGTTATGTGGTGGGACATATGTAAGTATATTAGATTCAATGTATCAATCTTAGGATTCAATATGGAGGGGGCTCGCCACCCTTAATCCCCTAATTAAAATTCTTTCTAACTTGTACTAAAAGGAATATAAGAAATACACATACATCATTTGTAAATATTTTATTTAACTTCAGAAGATATTGTTTCAACGATTCAACAGTAACTTGTAATACTGGTTTATTTCGTTTGATGAAATCTAAACATATATTCAAAATGCACCGTCCTATATAGCCTTTAATAAACCATTATCAGTATGTCTCAATGTCGCTTTTCTCAGGTATTCAGCACTTATTTTTATACCCGGGGTTGATAATACATAATGTGTATTAGTCGGAAATATCCCGGATCTTACTCGGATTTCATCGGGACATGTCGGCGTGAGATCGACAAACAAGTAAGAATACGGCTCTTTGGTTGCCATATGGCAGGCTTGCTGGAAAAACTCTGTGTTGTCGGGATACAACTGTTTGGCAAGATGAGTTACTTGACTTGCATCACGAACATTTTTTGTTGGGACAAAGTAAGTGGCGTTGAGAGAGATGGTACGATGGTCTTGGCTTTGATGAAACAAATTTTGCACAATATAAATCACGCTGAGAATTACCATGATGGGATTTCTTCGTGAACAGTTTGGCAATAATCGTATCTTTTTCACCCATCATGTCATCAATGATAAATAGATTTATTATTTGGGGATTAACACTATCCAATATAGATTCGGATAAACCTTACTCACGAGTTACTCATTTACTCATGAGTAAATGAGTAACTCGTGAGTTACTCCTGAGTAAAATGAGCAACTCGTGAGTAAATGAGTAACTCATGAGTTACTCATGAGTAAATGAGTTACTCGTGAGTAAATCAGTAACTCCTGGAGTGAGTAACTTGTGAGTAGCTCATGAGTTGATCCCTTAGAGACGCATTGGTTCGTTTTGGTATCCCACATGCATTAGAGGAGAAACTCAAGGATATAATCTTACTTTTCTCCCAGAAATTTTCACAAGTAATTTGAGAGTTGTTGTGTGAACATGCCTAGCGCTTGTAATATTTGCGGAAAGAGCTTTTCAAGACAGTTTATTTTACAACGCCACGAAAAGGTCTGCATGGGGGAGATCGGCCAATACAAACGACGTCTACTGATTCTACATTGAAGCATTCTCCATTTGATGGAACCGCATCGAATTACCAAGACAAAAAGACATTTCCATACAATTAACACATCCTTTCGGGCTCTTGGTCTCTGGGGGGACCAAGATGGGGAAGACAACCTTTGTCAAGGAATTGTTAGCCAACGCCCAAATCATGATCGACCCTGTCCCAGAAAATATCATTTATGGTGAGTACCAAGTGATTGTATATTCAATACAACAAGGACGCGAGTGTTGTAAACAACTTGTGAAATGAATAAATAGTAAAAATCCCTTTGGGATATTGAGATGCTAATTAGTTACAAGCACTAGTGGTTGTATGAGAAGAGTATACATCCACTAGTGGTTGTAACTAATTAGCATCATTGGTTTTAGTTTGTATGGGGTTTACAGGGGTATACATGTGACGTAATTTCTGAAATTGGATTGGCTGCAAAACTCATGAATTAGTAATGAATTTCACAATATATTATATTACATTACATATTACGTATTACGTATTACGTATTACGTATTACGTATTACGTATTACGTATTACGTATTACGTATTACGTATTACGTATTACGTATTACGTATTACGTATTACGTATTACGTATTACGTATTACGTATTACGTATTACGTATTACGTATTACGTATTACGTATTACGTATTACGTATTACGTATTACGTATTACGTATTACGTATTACGTATTACGTATTACGTATTACGTATTACGTATTACGTATTACGTATTACGTATTACGTATTACGTATTACGTATTACATATTACATATTACATATTACAAATTACATATTACAAATTACATATTAAAGCATCACTACTAATTAGTACATAATAATGATGAATATTTTTTTAAAGTATCACCAGGTAGACAATATGGTGACATAAAAATTCTGACAACTGTAGTACTTTGACCGGTTGTGACTCACTACCTTCGGTTAATTAGCTCGGTGCTCTACCAACTGAGCTGCAGGTCAAGTGGGAACACATAACAGGTGGTCAAATGATGGTACTTGTGATATTTGATACTTTTAAACAGACACTAGTTTCTTTGATACCTATAGTCCAAAATTCTCAATGAATACGGCCAATTGACCACCAGCTCCCACTTGACCTGTAGTTCAGTTTGTAGAGTGTCAAATGTAACCATGCTCTTCTGTTAATATGTTTATATATATATTATTTATATAGTACATGTACTTTAATAATGTCCTATCTAAATCATTCAGTCTCTGTCAATAATGTTGGGCAACTTACAGTAAAACTGCTCCTGCTGGTTATCAGTTTCAATGACTGCAAACTGGTCTTGAATATTCTCCAACTCCACGATTTCCAAAACAGGGCAAGTTTCCACAATCTTTCTAATATGTGTGCACAAATGCCACACCCAGGTTCTGAATGTACCAATGCGTTTGCAAGTTTAACTTGCCGTCCAAAGGCAATGTTACAAACATCATCAGTTTGTAGGAAGTGGATTATAGCAAACACAACAAGTTCGAATGTTAAATTCATGTTTGTCCCAATAATGTAATTTTTACTTCGTGAAAGTCTTCTGTAACTGGCACAGTGAAATACATTCCCATTTACCACAGCTTTGGTAAAAAACTCTGCATTACTTGAAATATCATGCCCCTCATAACACTGATCAATAACATACCTCTCCTCAATGGTTAGCGGTCTTGAATATGAAGCACCTAAAAATGTTATATTCTTATTCATCTTCTTTGCCTTTCGAAGTGGTGCATGGCCTTTTATTTGCTCAATCATAAACAAATTGATGGAATTGATGGCAGGATCGTCTGTTTGACTGCTGCAAATTGATGATATAGCCTTGTACAGGAGGAAGGAATTAGCAATTTGACGAGGAACTGCCTGTGTGCCATGAAACAATCTTAGAAGTACCATATTAAATCCTTCAAAAATATATGAAGAATAGCATGGCAATGGACCCCAGTCAATAACTGTTTGTGGCAAAATGGGTGAGTTGGTGAACATTGTATGTCCTGTGGGTCTTGCCATATAGTGCTTGAAATTTCTTTGTGAACTGAGACAAGCACAGGTCAGCCTTGTTTATATCTGACCGACTGATACTTGATTTTGTCAACAAATAGACACCTTCAACCAAAAGGAGAAGATGTCTAAAATACTGGCTTGGCAGCAGCCCGCGCAGAACAACTGGTGAGTATATAAAAGCAACCACCAGTGCCATGCAGAACCCTTCCAGAAGGCTCTCTGTGAAACTGACCGAGGAACCCTTGTTACTTCTTGTGGTGGCATTACTCCGCGCAATCTGGAATCAATCACTTCGGTTTGTCTTCCAAGATACCACGGTTGGTTATGGTTGTCGGAATCAAACCACAGATGTCCAAGTTGTATGGTGACTCCAAGGTCAACACAGTGCAGATTATCCACCACAAACCCACTGACAATATCAAAGTTGGGCAAATCTGACAATATTGTTGGTCCTTTGACACCATCCACTGCCTTTTGCTTCTGGTAAGTTTGTCGACCACATCTCTCAGTTTGCTCGTGTGTTCTTGTGTTATGCTCGCCGTCTGGGTACACTCTGCAATGGCCTCTTCCTTTTTCAACAGACTCCCCAGGATGTTTACATCAACTGTAGGCCATTGAACTGATGGATATTTTGCAGGACACACCTTGCCACATTGTCACACGAGCATATACAAGCAAACACTCGAGAACAGACAGTAACGCCTCCACGAAGCCACTTCATACCAAGACTACTTAACTTTCTTAACTCGTCCGTGAAGGGTTTGAGAAAAGATGTCATTGTAGGTTTGCCAGCTCCAAACCATAACCCTAACAAAAAAATGTTCTCCTTCCTCTGCTTTGGCGGTAGTTCGTTTACAATACCCTGCAGTGGCCATATTCCATAATTTGACGATTTAAATATTGGAACACCGTCACAGTTAAATGAAATACTTAAATAATTTTGATCTGACATTAGCAAACCTCCTGCGATAGCTCTATATAACTGCCCATCAAAAATATCTTCGATAGCAGAAGAAGAAACTTTTTTTCTGGTAAACCGGTAAGCCAGATCTAAAGTTTCCCCACATGTTGTAAAGAGTTCTCTTATCTGCTTTTCAAGAGGGAGGTAGATGAAAAAGTTACCATTTTTTAGCAACATTTCCTTTTCATATGTTGCTTCACATATTGCACAGTTAAGGGCATCACATCCTGCCAACAGTGCATTGCAAGTGGGACAATAAAGTTTAAATTGTACTCCTTCCTTAAAAGTATTAAAGTACTTATCAAAGAGATATTTTGTCCTTGGAAGTTGGGAATCAGCTGGTAAAATAATAGCTAGCAGCTTTAAAAGGTTACCAACAGCAGCACCAGAAAGATTACCGCCAAGGATGAAAGCCATCAAAATCAGTAAACATTGGCCAACAGTTACTTGAGCCCCATTGTATAGCGGTTCATCAATCTCCGGTTGATCATTGCCCATTTCCTGAAAGATACAAAATTTATTTATTTATTTTATTTATTGAAAATTAATTAATTTTTTTAATATAATATAATATGGTCCAACTTTATGATTCAAAGTGACTACATTGGCTAGTTTTAAGGTAGTGTATGCCTTTTGACTTGGAACCCTCAAAATGTACCTTTTATAGAGTTGAAAGGTTTAACTATAGACACAGGGGTAATAAACCTTTGGTCTTTTATCTTTTGATTTCCCCGGTAGTAAATCAAATAATAAACAAGACGCTCTACTCAGTCACTGTGGCTATTAAAATCAAAATGAAATGATTGTCATTATAAAATATGTGACTTTACTTAATATTGGAGGACTGGTAACTACCCAATTTAATAAGGCATCCCCGATATCCCACTGGATGATGGTTCCAAATAGAAAAGATTTCTTTTTCTCTTATTTCTCTTATGCGTTTTGGGGTTTGACTGGGATGGTGTTAACAGCATGTTCACATTTGTCATAAAAGACTGGGAGAGTAAAAATCCCAGATTCTTACAATTTTTCTGACAAGTGCTAACCAGGCTTTATTAATACCAGTAAAAATAAGATTTTCTGTTGTGGATGAAGGCATGAAGCTACAATCCTCAATATTGTAGCTTACATGTCATGCCTCATTATATTTTATAACATACAAAATGAAACCCATGGTTGCAGTTGGCACTGGGTGCCAGAGGTTCTTCCACACTCGTAAAGTCTGGTCAGGCCCCTTCCACCTGGCAGGTTTTTTGGCCTGGTTAGTGGTTACAGCCTGACCGGACTTTACGAGC
This sequence comes from Corallium rubrum, assembly GCA_964035015.1. Taxonomy (NCBI): domain Eukaryota; kingdom Metazoa; phylum Cnidaria; class Anthozoa; order Scleralcyonacea; family Coralliidae; genus Corallium; species Corallium rubrum. The sequence goes on along the minus strand of CAXIUP010000067.1, from coordinate 130,986 downwards.
GTGGAAGAACCTCTGGCACCCAGGGTAAGTTGGCTCAAGATGCTACAATCATAATCACTGTAAGCAGTAAATATATAAGCCATAGCTTATGATGACATTTACCACAATTAGATGTCTTCAATATTCAATAATAATTTTATACTTGACATACTGGCACTTTTAGATAAAAGTATTATCATACTACATGTGTACATACATTCCCATCATAATTCCTTTGACTTCCTTCATGTTGGTGACTGCCATCATCACTGTAGATTTCTTCTTCTTGGTCATCTTGGCACTCATGGTCAAACTCAAATACACTGAAATGTATTTACCAAAAAGAAAAAAAAATTCAGGCCAACACTATATTAATATTCCATAGGGTTTCAATCACTGATGTGACAGTGCCTAATAATGATGTCATTAACCATAATGATTGCTATAAAATTTTGGCAGTAATGGCATATTTATTGATATCATATTAACCTCAGGCTCATGGCTCATGCATGATAAGGATGCAGTATAAATTGTAATATATTATTTTATTTTTTCCCGGTCCGGAATTCCTTAAAATCCTGCTTTCTTATTGGCTAAGGAGCGGTCCGGAATTTTAGAGTACAGACCTCGCAGGCTAAAACTGCCCGACAAATGTTTTAAAATTTGGTTTTGAAATTACTTTTTAATATAAAAGATATCGAAAAATGAATTGGGACGAAAGCGAGCATAGCGAAAGTGAATTTTATTACCCGTCAGATGATTGGACTGAAGAACAGCTTGTGAATAATGAATGCCCAACAACTCACTGCCCAACTAGCGACACTGCAGCAGTTGTAAACACAGAAGACGAAAGTAACGCCGATGATATAAACATAATTCAAAACTTTATTGAGAAACAACGACCTGAAGCTACGAAGAAGACGGAATACGACCTAAATGTCCTCAAAAGGTACTTTTTATCCATTAAGGAAACAAGAGAAATTGAAATCATACCTGCTCATGAATTAAATGTTCTGCTTTGTAAATTTATTATGAACGCACGGGGAAAAAATGGCGAAATGTATGAGCCGTCGTCCCTTACTTCATTCCAGAGAAGTTTGCAGAGATATTTGAATAACAAGAATTCAAGGGTAAATATATTCAAAGACCAAGAATTCTCCAAGTCCAGAGAAGTTCTCTTGGCGAAAAAACGAGAGCTTGTGCAGCAACACGCTAAAGGAAACAGGCCGCAGGCAGCTAGAGAGTTGACAACAGCTGAAGATCGTCTTTTTGAAAGCGGGATGTTTGGTGACCACGAACCCGAAGTGCTACAGAGAACCGTTTGGTGGGTTCTATCACTTCACTTTGGATTTAGAGCTCGTGACGAATCAAGAAGGCTGAAGTGGGGAGATTTGGCTGTTGGGAAGGATCCAGAAACAGGAGACGAAGTCTTGATATGGAAAGCCGAACGTGGATCCAAAACAAGACATGGCAACGGCGAAGACAGACGGGCGTTTAATCCAACAGCTCAAGCGACCAACAACGAGCGTTGCCCAGTTAAATTGTTTAAATCCTTTGCCAGCCATCGGTCCGAAGAAATGAAAAAGCCAGATTCACCGTTTTACCTGGCCATTAACCACCGACGAAAACCAGGCTCCAAAATTTGGTACACAAATTGTTCGTTGGGTAAAAACGAAATCGGAAAGCTGCTCGTAAAAGCTGCCAAGTCTGTTGGTTTGCCAGGTAAAATCACCAATCACTCTGTTCGGAAAACGTGCATTTCGCGGTTAATGGATGCTGACATTCCAGAAAATTACGTGGCCCAACTAAGCGGACATAAGAATCTTAAAAGTCTGGATTCCTACAAGTCAGCTTCAACAAGCCACCAGCGAAAGATGTCCATGGTCTTGAGTCGGTCAAACTCTTCAAGCATCACTGCCTTGTCTGGAAGTTTACCAGAACACCAAGCCGCAAGCTCAGCATCGCAGTCGTTGCAACAACAAGAATTTTCTTTTACGCGAAGGTCGGCTATTGAAGGAGTGTTTTTCGGAGCAACGATTTCAAATATCGAAGGCTGCACCTTTAATTTTTACCTAAATCCAATGTCGAACGAAGGTCGTGGCGAAGTTTCAACACACAAGAAACGCCGTGTGATCGTCAGCGACGAGTCCGAATCAGACTGAATTAATTTCTTACAGTAACAAAGCATTGATTCGGTTGTAAAATTGTTGTATTTAAAAAAAAAGTTACGCTAAACACGAACGAATTAAGTCAACTAACCTTTCTCGTTTAATCGTTTTGCCAGACATCGAAAGCAATGTTCATAGAACAGTTTCAAAGCAAGCAAAAAACAATGTGTAACTAGGCGCGATGATCCAGACTCCGACTAAGTTGCATCTCATTTACCTTCCTTTGTAAGATCCAAGTATTTTGATGTAAACTTTTCGTTAACGTAATGCCAAAAATTAGGTTACACACAAACAACCGATGTTAAAGAACTTTGTTCGCTTTGCCTGTTTTGAAATAAATATTTTTTTACCCCCAGCTGACTTCCTTATTTGGTCGCCGCTGAGTGGCTTTTTGTTCTGACGTCAATGTTAAGTTTGTTCTTTTTTTTGGTTGGGAAGGAGGGGTGGAGGCATGAACGTACACCATCAGGGAAAAAATAAATACGTTATTTACCGTTTTTGTTGGTCCGTACTAGAAAAATATTTTCCCTCGTTCTGCAAAAACGTCACTCGGCCTGCGGCCTCGGGCTGTTTTTGCGACCTCGGGAAAATATTTTTCTAGTACGGATCTCCAAGCCGGTAAATAACATATATGTATATTATATATATGATTATATATTATTAATAGAAGTAGATTATAATATATGTTGATGTGTTCTACCTGGATCATTGTTTGAATCGTTCAGAGGATCACTGTCAATGTTACCCTCGAATAGATTCCATTCAGTAGGTTCCCTGTCGACGTTTACATTGTCTTCGGTTTGTAGACGCCGCCATTTTGTGGTTCTTGGTATTCGAGCTCTGTTGTCATCATCTGACGGTGCCAGGTAAAATTTATTTGGCCACGTTTTCGTGTCGAATTATTAATAGAGGAGCTGCTTTCGCTTTCCATGGACACAATTAATATAAATCATTATTAGAAAGCAAAGAATGAAGTCGAAGGACAAACTTGATCAGTTTTGAACACTAGGCGATACTGGGTGGTTGTGGGGTCACCTAAGGATAAAGAGGAACAGAAAGCGGAAGCGCACATCATATCACACTGGTGCTGTGGTGCATTCTGGGCATGGTGTTTCATTTTCACACCATGAATTCTTCTTTCTTTCCTCGTGGTCTTGTTGTTGGTTGAACATCTTAAATATATAGCTCGTGTTTTTGAAAACATTTTAAACTGTTCTACAATGAAGTACGTTCTAATTCACTGGACGGCAACCAATGAAACCAGCATATTGTCAGAGGATTTTGTTCGAGACAAAAGCACGTTGAAAGACAACAGCAAAGAAGGTATGATTCGCTTTGGGAAGCTTGGCCGCAAAGAACCAAAAGGTGGATGGAAAGCCTATTTAGGACGAGTAATATTTGCAAATGGTGAGTGTTTCTGATTTTTTAGTTTTTATCTTGATAACCTAAATGACTGGCAGTAAAGAGTGAATTGCGTGATAAATACAGGTTGAATTTAGGAAAAAATGGCTCCGGAAAAAATGGCACCTGAAAAAGTGACTGGGGCAGAAAAAATGGCACCAAAAATGATTGCGCGAGATACATAATATCGAAAATAATTCACTCAAAGTAGAATTGAAAAAACCCCATTTTTTTTAATATATACATGATAGATGGTTTATTAGCTTATGTTTAACTTTACATACTAGAAATACATTAATGCAAACCCCTCGTGTTTATTGTTTATTATTATTAATGCACTCTGCCTTCAATCCCAGGGGCATTGAACCCTTAAATTATGTTGGTGAGTCCAGACAAAGGAATTAGCTTCACACAAAATGGCTGAAACTGGTACCTGTTCCAAACTGAACGAAAGGAGTAAATGACTGCCAGCATATAAGAACAGACATTGCACCAGATCAAAAGTGTGATAATTATTACACCAGTACCCTGTTCCAAACTAAAAATGAAAACCATTCCCTTTGCAGTGGCACATCCCTGTATAGTCAATATATGGGAGTCCCGTACCTCCCATTGTAGCATACCAGTACAAATTATATTGTCCTTTTGCACAAAATACAATATTTTGACAACCCAGTTGTATTGCTGTTTAATAGCCCGTTCCCCTTATTACATTTACTGAATACAACAACCAGAATGCTTTTCGAACATGCATTTGCATGATAACGAAAATACAGCAAAGTATTATGGTAGTTGTATTCAGTAAACGTAATAAGGGGAACCGGCTATTGGCTTATTATACCACAGCAAGTATGTGACTAAATTAGTAACCAGAATTTTTTCAGCTTTAGGTAAACAGTACCTCGAACAGTAAATGCCCCACTCCCAGGCATAAAAAGTTTGCAAATTATGCCTGACATTCCAGGGAGGAATAGCTAGGCATTACTCCAATTGATGAATTCATAATAAACCATACATACGTTTTCTTTTGTTATTAAGAAATAAATGTTTTAAAAAATATCTCTGTACCTTCGTACCATCTCTGTCACGAATTCAAGTTTTTCTCTTCGCTGTCTTACTCTTGCTCTTGTATGCTATTCTTTTTGCTGTGTTTTCTGGCATAATTTCTAGCCTCTCTCTTCACTGTTCCTCTCTCCGCTGATGTAGTTCTAGTAGTGTTTAGCCTTGATATTGCGAGTCGCTCTTTTCGTTTCTTCGACTATAAACTCTGATGTTTTGTTTTCCTCAAGTCGCTTATACTGCAGTTCTCCTTGTATCTTGCTCTGGCCTAGTGCTGTTCGGCCTGTTCCCTCCGCTCGTTCGCTTGTTTCTTTCTCTTGTCTTTCCCTTGAACATGTCTCAACATTTCTAGCTAGCCTATAAACATTTTTTCTTCTCTGAACTTGTGTAGTTTCGTACTCAAACTCGAACGAAAATGATGTTTTTGACGTAAAAAACTAACATTGAAACACGTGTACCCTTTTAACCACCATCACCCCACGGATCCCCAACATGGTCTCCGTTGATCATGACATATAAATAAATAAATAAATAAATATATATATATATATATATACACACAAATGGATACTCCAAACCGCCAACATGGGTACAATCCCCGACCGAACTTACCACCCACTCCGTCGAGATTAGTACCCTCACGTCGCGAGGCCCGCTTCGCGAACCACACGAACACGAGGGGATTACATGTAATATTGCTAAAAATGTTAAATTATTGTAATATTACTAATTTATACTAACACTCCTGAAGGTTAACACGCATTATCAAAACAATCTAATAATATTATATACAGTATGACCAATCCATTTAAAAACGAAGGCAAAATCTAACATATTAGTTCTTATTGTTCAAATAAGAACTTCAGGTGCCATTTTTTCCGGAGCCATTTTTTCCGGTGCCGTTTTTTCCGGTGCCATTTTTTCCGATCACCATACAGGTTATTCTTTTACATCAGTCTCCATCTTTGTCTCTGGGTTTATTAATTGGCAAATGGCGGCTATTTTGAATTATTTCGGTCGATGATAACATTTATAATTGAGACAAAACTAGTATTTATACTTAGTGGTTTCACAGTCTTTCCTTACAGTCTTTATATCTTAACAAGTTCGCAAATTGAAACGTATATATATTTTGCCTTTTACCGAACAGAACGAAAGCAGCTAGTAGAAAGCAAGGAAAAAGACTTCATTGGTGAAGGGGAAACATCTTTTACCCAAGTCCCTTTTGAAAGCAGAAAGAGAAAGATTTCCTCATCCGACTCTGAACTATCAGTTGAATCAAATGGATCAAAGGAACTGCATGTAAACTCAAAAGTAAGTTTATTGATACAAATCATTCTCTGTTTATATAAACCTTGACTTTTTATTCACCTTTACATTTTTGTTGGAAATAAAAATAATATAAAAATAAAGGGTCGTACTAATTACCGTCAAGAAGCAAATAACTACTGACAAGAAGCAGATATTGACTATTTAGGCAAATTCTTTCAAGATAAATTGTGTCAAGCCGTATTTTTAAGTCACTACTAAATATAGTTGAAGCTATCAGCTAACCAGCAAAAGCCGCGTAGGAGGGATTATGAGGGATAATAGGAGTGTGTGTAAAGCGGAATGGGACAAAACAATGATGAATACAATAATTATGTGAGCTAAAAATATATAATCTTGACACTAACAATTAAAACATGAGTAAAATCTTAATTTTTTATTGACAAAAATGTTCAAACTATCGCTATCTTAAAATAAAACCAGTCAATAAATAAATAATGAGATGCAAAAGTCATTTGCTATTCTCACCGTTGATGAGCAAAAAAGGAGGCGATGTAAAATGGTGAACAAGAATAAAAAATAGATAGATAAATAGAGTGTGTGAAACCACTGTTTATGTCTGCCCTTGCTAATACAGAAACAATGTCTTCAGAAGTGTTAAATAAAAGAAAAACGTTCATTGAGTCCATGAGGGTGAATGGTTCCAATTTTGAAAATGAGATGCTTTTCCTGTCGTTTGCGGCTAACATCAGAAATGGGTGAGATGGCACAAACTTTCATGTCCGAAATATGATGGTTGACACTATTAAAATGTCGGGCAACAGGCTTGCCAACATCATTGTTCCTTACGCAACGAAGATGTTCATCAAATCTTTCAGCTAAACATCTTCCAGTTTCACCAATGTAGAGCATGCAGCATTTACTGCAAGAAATGCAGTAAATAAGGTTGGAAGAGGTGCATGTGAAATTATGCCGAATAGCAAAATTAGATTTAGGAAATATACATTCTTAAATTGACAAAATTTGTCAACTCGCAAAAAAAACAAAAAAACTGGACTAGTAAGTAGTTAATAACAATTAACCAGCAGTTGTATTTAAAATCTTTTGGCTTCTTTCCCAACATTTCAAGCCAAAATACGTTTAATAATTTCCCTACATTTTAAGTAATTCAAGTATTCTATCTAAAAAGGACTGAGCTTTGTAAACGAAACTATCTGGCCGTACATTCTTTAACTATCAGGCAGATTGTTATCCGGCCGGATAGTAAAATGATTTTACATAGCCTAATTATTATATGTATCTAACAACCACTTTTTATAGAAAAAAGTCACAGATACTAAAAAGGCTGCCCGAGCAAGCATTCAAAGACATCATTGGCAGGATGGACCCACAAACAGAATATGATGATGAGGATGATGTTAGTGAAGTGGAAGAATCCAAGGAAGATTTAAAGAGAGAAATCAAAGATTTATAAAAAAAATTGTTAAGAGAGAAACACTTGGTTAAGGAACTCCAAAATGCAAATATTATGCTTCAAAAAAGTAACTAAACAGTACTGTTAGCCCATTCCAATTGTTCAGAAAAAAATTACTTGCCAAATGCGGGGGTGAACAGGCCTTACCCTGAAAATAATAGCAGGCATGCTGAACAATAATAACCACATATTTTTGGAAACTTACTGACAGAGAATTCAAAGTTATGCCCAAGAATAAATATAATTGTAGTATAATTGTCACAAATAGCATAATTGTCACACACGTAACTGTCAAATAGTTACGTGTGTGACAAAACAATCTTAAATACAATCTTAAATATGAGCAGGAATCAATTTATCTTGGGTTTTTACTGTTGGCATAGGTAAGATAAAAGAACAAAAACAGGAGAATTTTTTTTCTTCTCCTGGGCTAAGAAGGGAGAAACGTTTTTGGAAAACTTGTTACGTGTGTGACATAATTTTTGCACGCGTTTAAGCAGCTGTAAGACAAAAAAAACTTTTCACAGTAAAGTCAAAAAGTCGCAATCATTTTGCATGCATTTCAGTTAAAAAGCAAATTGAATCTACAAATACCAAGCAAAACAAAACACTAAGGTGCAAATTATGTACTGAACCACCAATTAAACTTCATGCTGTATCAGTTGCGACAAAGGCCTGGTTTACAGACTTGTAAAAAACACACAATTCAAAGCAATTTTTTTTAAACTTTAAATGTACAGGAAAAGTTCAAATCAAATCTCACAAGTGTGACCTTAGGTTTTTAAAATTGTCCCAATGTTGACAATCCCATGGAATGCTCCTGCAAAGGCCCCTTTAACAAGAAATTTAATGAGAAATTGTTGTCTTTCTCTGCAGGTCTGCCAAATCTTATTAGAAAAACATGCAAAGAAGCAATCTCTCAAAGCTTTGCTGCTGATAAAGAAGAGGAGCGTTCGGCAAGTCCTTTGCTTGGACGACAAGGAAGCCCTTCAGCAGCCAGTCAGAGGCGAGGAAGTGCATCACCATCAGGAGTACAACCGAAACCACCATTTACTCAGCGGCCACAAAGCCCTTTGATAATAAGTCAATGCCAGAAAAGTCCTTCACCACCTCAGATAGCTGGAAGTCCTTCACCACCTCAGATAGCTAAAAGTCCTTCACCATGTATATCAGTACAGAGTAACAATGGTGATGCAGATGATCACCACTATCCTGAAGATTTTAATTCTTGGGTACCAGCAGAGAATGTAAAAGATATAACGAAATAAAAATGTGTGTACCTTACAATTTGTGTTCATTTGTGTATTGTTCTTCGACATGGCAACACAGTTTTATTTAACGCTTCCAAGCAATAGCTCTATGGAATATTTTCCAGATAATACTGTAGCTAATTTTAAAGTGAAGCTTGCTGAGACTATACAACTGACAGGTGACTGGGAAGTAGCTTTGTCAGAGTTATATTATCCCCATACATGGAGCACGATTCGAAAAGGTAATCAACAAACGTTTCTCTATAACGCTGGAACAAAATATGACGATACGGGTCTTATCCCAAATGGCCACTATAACACCATTGGCGATCTCGTAGGGGCTTTAAACCGTAGCAAGAACAAAGAGGCACGAACCAAGATAAAATTTTCTTACATTGCAAGTAAACACAAAGTCATGATTGATGTGCCTAAAGGTGGACTCGTGTGGATATCTGGTGATATTGCTGCGACATTAGGGTTTCAACAAGACACCGTAATTAAAAAGAAAACCCTAAGCCCCTACGTAGCAGATGTTAACGGTGGATTTTCAGCCATGTACGTATACACCGATATCGTGGATGCACAGTTTGTTGGTGATGTCAAAGTGCCCCTACTCAGAATTGTCAATACTCAAGGAAGTTATGGTGAAAACGTGAACGTCAGTCTCCGTAACCTACAATATATTCCTGTCAAGGTGAAGTCCTTTGAATCGATTGAAGTGAATATAAAGGACGACAAAAACGAAAACGTACCATTTGGCTTCGGGAAGTCGACCGTGACACTTCACTTTAGACAGCGAAGATCTTCGTATTTCATTTAAAAATGAGACATACAATTATTCCAGAGGTAAAGCAATTTCAACAGCATTATTTAAGAAGACAACAAGGTGGAAGTCTACCTGGTTTCCGAGGTGCACGTATTCAGAAAGGTTACGGCATTGGAAGTTTTTTTAAAAGTATTGCACGCTTTGCAATACCTCTGGTAAAACGAGGAGCTCAACCTATTGGAAGAAGAGCTCTGCAAGCTGTAAAAGACGTTGGTCAAGATGTTCTGGCAGGGAAGAATGTAAAGCAAGCGATAAAAGGGCGTAGTTCTGAAGCTGTGAAAGATCTTGCTCAAAAAGGGGTCCGTCGGATTACGAACCAATCAGGAGCTGGTCGTAAACGCAAACGTGTGAATTCTCCTATAAAAGGCAACACAAAACGCAAAACCGTCAGTCGTTCACAAACTGTGAAGAAGAAAACATCTGAGCCTACGGAAGCACAGATTGGACCGTTTATAAAATATAAATCATGAGTCAAGCTTTTAGTGCCCTACAAAAAGATTCGTGTGAGTGTGGAAAATCAGAATTAGATTTATTTGTAATGCCTGGTACACAAGTAGAAATGAATAAAGGATTTTGGGAAGATATAGATCCAGTATCGAGTATTGGAGCTTCAGATACTATTGAGTTTCTGTGTGCTGCAAATTCTGACGTGTATACCGATTTAGCAAACAGTTACCTACACGTGAAAGCAAAAATAACCAACAATGATGGATCTAATCTCGATGAAAATGTTCAAGTCGGACCTGTAAATCTGTGGATGCATGCTTTATTTTCTCAAGTAGAAGTTTACCTGAACAACAAACTGGTCACACCGTCGAGCACTGCTTATCCCTACCGATCGTATATGGAAACTGTACTGAACTTTAGCAAAGACGCAAAATCATCTCATCTAACCTCAGCGCTGTTCTATAAAGATCAAGCCGGTAGAATGGATGTCGTGAACCCTGTAGCAGTAGATGCCGATGCAAACAAGGGTTTGAAACTGCGGTATGTTCATGCAAGCCAAAGTAAGTCTGTGGCTATGGAAGGAAGAATCCATTCAGACCTGTTTGCACAAGACCGTTATATACTTGGTTCTGTACCATTCAAACTCAAATTAGTGCGTTCGAGAAACCCATTTTCACTGGTATCGTCAGTAGATCATCCTGACTTTAAAGTGGTTTTGGAAGAATGTGTATTTCGCGTTCGACGTGTCAACGTCTCTTCTACTGTTATGATGGCTCATACCCATGCCCTTCAACGTGTCACGGCCAAGTACCCTATTAATCGTGTCAGTTGTAAAGTGGTTTCTGTACCGAGAGGAAATATGTCAGACAATCAACCAAATATATTTCAAGGCCCTATACCTAATCGAGTGGTTATCGAAATGGTGGATGCACACGCGTATAATGGTACCTATACCAAAAATCCTTTCAATTTCAAAAACTACGACATTACTTCTCTTGGTCTAACGGTAAATGGCGAACATTTACCTGGAAAACCCCTACAACTGAAATTTGCTGCTGCGAGAGGAAGTAACTACGCGTCAGCTTTCCAAATTTCCTTTTCAATAATTGGGAAGTACTCACCAATAGAGATAGAGCATGGCGGTCTGTTCGTGGCTGCTTGTTAAAGTTGTATTTTATTCAATTTTATTGATTCTGCTTGATATCAAGGCTTATAATAATGAATCTATGCAAGTGTACAACCTCAGGGAGAACTTTCGGGCTGTTAGCGAATTGTCTCGTCCAGTATTTAACGACATTTGTCATCTAAAACGTCGACGATCGTCTCAGCTCGCTGATTCTACGGCAAATTTTAAAGCGACCAAAGTTATTCATCTTACAAGGGATATGTTGTTGGTAACGTTACTAAAACTCTGTGGTGATGTTGCTCTAAACCCTGGCCCTGTTCAACTAAATTTGCAATCGCCAATATCTAAAGGATTAAAGATCTGCCACTGGAATGTACAACGGCTTACAACAACCAAACAAGACGAAATAAAGATTAGCCTCACGGAAAATTCGAACAATTCTAACAAGATCGATATTCTGTTTTTATCGGAGACATTCTGCACGAACAAGACTCCTGACTACCTATACGCTATCACGGACTATAAATTATTTCGTAAGGACAGAATAGGTAAGCTCGGCGGTGGGGTTATGGCGTTTGTACATAAAGATCTGGAAGTTGAACGGCGAATCGATATGGAGGACGATGACTTAGAGGCACTGTGGCTAGAAGTTAACCCGCACAAATCTAATAGATCATTGTTCGTTGCTGGGGTATATCGTCCGCCATCATCGAATGTAGATATGGACAAGAAACTTGGTAGAAATATTGAGAATGCGAAACTGCGTAATAAAGAGCTTATTATCATGGGGGATCTTAACGTTGACTATATGACACCTGAAAAGTTTTGTAAACAAAAACTAATGAAGAGCTTATTGAATCTTAATCTGTCCCAGTTGGTAAATCAAATCACAAGACCTATGTCGCAATCATGTCTGGATCATATATGGTGCAGTCACCCAGAACGAATCAGACAGGTAGAAGTGTTGTCATCAGGTATGTCTGATCACTTACCTATAGTTGCTGTAAGAATATACAAACAATTGAAAGACAACAAAGGTGAGCATCATAACATTACGTATAGGGACTTAAGGAATCTGAATGAACAAGCTTTTTGTGAGTCTTTGTCTTCCGCTCCATGGGATTGTGCATTCACTTTTGATGACCCCGATGATATTGTTTATGCATGGTATAATATTTTTAACAGTATTGTTGATCAACACGCACCATTGAGACAAAAACGAGTTAAAAGAAAGTCTCAACCTGATTGGTTTAGCAAAATTCTTGAAGATGTGCTAAAGAAAAGAGACAAGCTACTCTACAGAGCTAGACAATCACAATCTGATTCCGACTGGTCAGCTTTTAGAAAGGCGAAAAATAAAGCCACTAATTTGTTACGAAAAACTAAACAAACGTATTTTAAGAATAAAGTGGCCGAAAATAGAAACGATCCTAGAAAATTATGGCGTCTAATTCGCGAACTTGACGGCGTGAATGTCAAAGAAAATTTTACATGGCGTTTGAATGACGGTGGCAAGTTAGTATCGGACAAGTATCAAATTGTTGAAATGTTTAACTCATATTTTATCGAACTACCGAAATCAATTTTAACTGAATTAATTAATATAACTGGAGACTATATTTTCCCAGAGAAACGAGTTCACTCGCAGCTCGAAATCCCCCACATCACACCTGAGCAAGTGAATGATTTTCTGGATCAAATTCCTGTAAATAAAGCTACCGGCCCAGATGGTGTAGGTATACGGCTTCTCAAGTTAGCTGCTCCTGTAATATCAGAATCGCTCAGCAGAATAATTAATTCCTGCATAATAACTGGAAAATTTCCAACAAAGTGGAAAGAGGCGAGCGTTACACCTATCTACAAGGGTAAAGGTTGTAAAAGTGAAGCCTCAAATTACAGGCCCATATCAGTGTTGTCCGTCTTGTCTAAGGTGTTTGAAAGGCACATTGCATCATCATTGCGTGCTCACTTGAAGGAGAACGCCTTGTTGTATGGATTACAATCCGGCTTCCGGAAGTCATTCTCCACTGAAACTGCTTTAATAAGGCTTTTGGATCAGTTGCTTTTCAACCTTGATGAAAACTGTGTTAGTGGTCTGGTCCTCGTTGATTATAAAAAAGCATTTGATCTAATAGACCATAACATCTTGATTAAGAAGCTTTTCTCATATGGAGTACATGGCCAGTCTCTGGAATTGTTCAAAAGTTATCTTTCTGATCGATCCCAATATGTCAATGTGGACGGTGTTAAGTCATCCTCTAGGCCTGTTGAATGTGGTGTGCCCCAAGGATCTATACTTGGGCCCATTTTATTCATTATATTCATTAACGATCTTCCAGATCAGATTAAACATTCTGTTGCTGATATTTATGCTGATGACACGACGCTTAGCTATGCACATGATTACTCTTCTGCCCCTCAGTCAATTACGGTTGAATTACAGAAGGACATTACAAATCTTGCAGATTGGTCAAGAGTTAATCATATGGTTTTGAATGAAGAGAAAACTAAAACTCTACTGATCGCCGGTAAGCGCCTGAAGAAGAAAATGGACACAATTGATATTGATCTTATGCTGAATGGGGAAAAACTCGAACAAGTCACCTCGTTTAAATTGCTTGGAGTTACGCTCGATGATGAACTGAGCTATGATATACATGTTGACAATATATGTAAGAAACTATCTCAACGAATCGCGGTACTCTGTAAAATAAAGCGTTGCCTTCCATTTAGAGAACACTGTCTTTATTATAATGCTATGATAAAGCCTATCATTTTCTATGGTTCAGCTGTTTGGACAACAACCTCGAAAGAAAACCTAAACAGAGTTTTTAAGTTACAGAAAAGAGCAGCTCGGGTTATTTTAGATTTGGACATGTCAGCGCGAACAGTTAACATGTTTCAGCAACTAAACTGGATACCATACTATGACGAAGTGAAGATTCTTAAAGCAACAATAGCCTATAAACGTATAAAGAATGATTCTCCGAACTATATTGATAATATGCTGAAACTGAATTCTAGTGTAAATAGTAGATCCACTAGATATTGTAATTTAAATTTCCTATGCCCTAAATATAAGCGAGAAACCGAAGGTGGTCGTACATTTGCCGTTTCGACCATAAAACAATGGAACCAGCTGCCTAAGACTGTGCGTGATAAGGGGACGGTGGCTTCGTTTAAACACAGCGTGAAACAGCTTTTTAAAGAGAGCTATGAAAACATCGATCATTTTACTATATAATCTTCGGATTTTAGATATATGTATAAATAGTATTTTATAATTTTAGTACTTAGGTTTAATGTTATTTGTATAATCTATTGAGAGCCACAAATTTATCAGTGCAAACTGGCATGTGTAACTCTCGTTAAATAAAGTCTTCATTCATTCATTCATTCAAACCTTGTATGCTGGTACGAACAAGTTATTTCAAAATGATGGCAATGGTATTACACGAGATGAGTATGCCTATGGGTACACTCTATTCGTGTTTGATCTGACAGCTGATCTATACCTAAGCGATCATATTCAACCGATTAAAAACGGAAACGTATCGATAGAATGTCAATTTGGAACGGCTCTGACAGCAGCTATAAATATCGTGGTGCTTGGAGAATTTCAAAGTCTTATCGAAATTGACGCCAACCGCAACGTTCTATGCGACTTTAGCGGTTAAGATGAACACTCTACAAATCCTGAACGTCTTGAAAAGTGATCCATTTACTGAGACCGTATTTAAAGATGTGTTACCATCGGATCGTCTACCAAGTCAGGTACCGAAAAGACCTATAGGTTTTATTCTGAATGTGGATTCTAGTAATGGACCTGGTATGCATTGGGTAGCAATTTATCTCACTTCAGATGGACAAGGGGAATTTATGGATTCGTACGGACAAGAACCCAAGTTTTATAGCAAAAGCTTTGAAACGTTTTTACGAGATCATACTAGCAGTTTTACTTGGAATGAACAGACTTTACAGTCATTAGGATCTCGCGTGTGTGGACAATATTGTTTATTTTATGCTTTACATCGATGTCGAAATATACCCATGTCAACAATTGTTGGCATGTTTACTGATAATAAAGAATGGAATGACACGCTAGTTCGTGACTTTATGCGTAAATATTATTGTGTGTAATAAATACAAGACAATTAATGTTGTAAACAATTCTTTATTGTAATATCAAAGCTTTACAAGGAATAAATTTATTTAACCCATTTATATGGATGTAAGTTTTTGTCTCTTCGTTTCTGTTTTTCTTTTGTTCTTTTTGATGTTGCGGGAGATGACGTCAGGGTGGTGGTGTCTGAAATATCTTTAGTCTTATATTCTCTTAACACACTCAAACGATTTTCGTTTCTGATAATGCCTTCGGGAACATTCATGTTTCCTAATGCTTTTGCGAAAAGCTGCCAGCCAGCAGGGTTGAAATTCTTTCGTTGGCGTAGAGAATCGTTGACCAGGTCAATAACATTTGTACCCGGAATGGGTCGTCCTTTGAACACCATCTGTCCTTCCTTGGTCAGTCCATCCTAGGAGGTCTTTATTCGCTTTAAGTTTCTTAACCAACTGTCGAGCTCTTGATTTCATTGTTACAGGTACACTTTCTAAAATGTCTGTTTCTATCTCTCCAGGCAACTCAGTGGGTGCTGTTTCAGCAGTCTCTTCTGTATTCACTGATTCTTCAGGAGTGGGCGTCGATACGACGTTTACACGTACAGGTCTACTCATTCGTTTATCGTAATAATTCAGATAACGTTGAAGCGACTGATCGTACAATTTCACTTTCTCGTCTTGTGTTATATCTTGACGTTTAAGAAGATTTTGCATTTCTGAATCTAGTTCATTCACCTGCGCTGTTAAAGGAGTGACCAAGGGTTTCTTTCGATCTGTCATATGTTCTGGAACTAACACCAATCTCCGGACGTGTTCCATTATTTGGTTAAAAAACTCGCTAGTTGTTCAAGTACAGGAGCTAGGAGAAACGGTAGAAAACCTTCACCTTCTTGTAAAATGACTTTCTTTCTTTTTGTTACTGGATTACGTTTATCAGCAACAAACTTAATATGATCGTTAGGGAGCGGTCATAAAGTCTGTGCTACCTCGGGGCGGAGGATATTATTAGTTTTTCAAAAAAAAATTCATACCCCCTGAAAATGTTCCAGTAATATTTGGTACCCCATCCAGAAAATGGTCTAAATATTTCATACCCCATCATCAAAACGATAACAAAATACAGTGTTTGTTCTCAAGATATAAAACGAACATAGCAAGTTTTATAAATATTGCATGTTAAATTATTAATATGTGAATTTGTTTCCAAACTAAGATTCTCTTTCTTTTCGAAGAAATTTATTCTATCAGACAAGTAATTTTCACACTCTGGGGGCGAATTTGTTTGAAACGATATTAATACGTGTTCGGAGGTCTTTGAAGATTCTCTTGTTTCAGTGCGTACTTTGTTCTTCGATGAATTGATTTCCATATTATTTGATTTCCATTTTTATAAATTTTTTAAATATGATAATGACCCTTTGGTTATTTTTGCACTTTTGCACGAGATTGCAATTGGCATGAATTATTAATTAGTTTGCTCACGGGCTCATCAGGAGGTTCGGTACTTCATGAAAGCCTTACCCCAACACCCCCCCTAATCCTAACCAATAAATTCGTGCATATTGCACATGGACTTATTACCCAGATGCGCTCGAATATAATTGAATCCAAAATGGCGGAAGTTGACAAAGTTAAAGAGTTCTTAAAAGAAGCTAATCTTTCTCAGTATTACGATAAATTTCTTGAAGAAGGATACGATGATTTGGGTCAGATAATTTCCATGGCAGATTCTTCAGGGGAACTAGAAGGCTTATGAAAGACGTTGGAATGTTCAACGAGTCTGGCCACAGGAAGCGATTTGCTTCTGCTGTTCAAATACTTTCGTCGAAAAATAAACATGGAGAACCCTCCGAAATTGCAACGAATGCGAAACTGACCAGGACTTTCAAAACCTTCTTTCAAAGTGTAAGTATTTAATATTTATATAACTGTTGAGTTGCAAGCAAATCTATTTTGTAATTATATATATATATATATATATATATATATATATTGTACACATATTATATATAGAATATATTTAACCACAGACCAGTGGACAACAGTAATTGGTGCAATGAATCTGCATTGCTGTAAGGCTGCATGAATCATGATTGTGACTCAGCTACAATATTATTAACCTTAACTTTTTATTGTTTATATTATTTAATTTTTCTTTCAGGCTCTAAAGAAGTCAGAGAGAGGCCTGTGGATACCAAACCCCCTAACTGATCAGCTGGAATTCCAAAATCAGGTGTTCAAAGATATATTTTGTTCATCGTATGAACTAATGGCCCCATTGCAATTCAAGGATTATGTTATTTCACAACGTGTAACTCGCTGGAGAATACAGAGGGAAGTGGATGAGGTTAATGAAAAGGTGAACAACATTTTAAACCCTGAGAGCAATGATGGCAATGCCAAAAATGTTCTACATTTTTCATCACATGACATTGGAAAAATAAAGAAAGGAGATTTGTACAAGGCAGAATCTTCTAATCAAGGCATACAGAACATAATTAACATTGTTTCACAAACACAGAAGAAAATTATTGCATTGCGAGCTAATCTATTTGACAAAAATAAAAATGTGAAATCATGGAGGTCAAATGAGCTAAAGTTTTTTGATGAAAAGAAGACAAGTTTGGAGACAATGGTAGATTCCCTACACCAGACTCAGACATCTATTATTACAAATTTGAAACTACTTAAGAGGAAATCAGATGATACTGTTGAGCATGAAGCTGAAACAAAAAGGGAAAAAAGAAAACACAAGAAAACAAAAGAAAGGCAGAAAAAGAGAAGGAAAGCAAACTTTGGCAAAGGTTGCGGAAGTTGTAAAACTGCTTACAGATGGGAAGGTGACTTAAAAAGGAATTGAAGCCGGTAATGAAACATTGGGGTTGTGGCAACTAAACCAAACATGTAAAATGGTCCCAAGATATCACTCAAAAGCATTGAACTACTTGATTCAGAATGGATTGTTTAAGGAAGATGCAATGGCTTTTGCTCAGCATCTCTCTGAGCAAATGAAACAGAAACTGGAAGGTGTGGCAGAGAGAAATAGGGAGAGGAAACAGAACAACACAAAACGCTCACAACAGAGAACAATTTTTGAGTGTTTTCTCCCAAAGGTAGATGAACAGGAAATTGAGGAAAAGGAAATTCCTGGAGGAGATACTGATAGTAGTGAAGATGAGTTTTAGGGGTTTTATTGTTATTAAATTAGTTTTATTAAATTTTGGCTATAACAAATTTCAGGTTTTTCTAACTAAATATTTTTGTATTGGAAAAACAAAATAAATTCCATACCCCATCTTAAAATGATAAATTTGTTTCGTAGCCCACCCTGGCCACTAAGAAAAATTTCATACCCCATCGCAATATCCTCCGCCCCGGGGTAGCACTTACTTTATGACCGCTCCCTTATAAGGGGCTAGTTTTCGGAGTAATCTTAATTGTTTCACACCACACGTTCAAAAGACACTGCCTTATAGCCTCTAATATATCGTCGTTGGCAGCTTTTATAATTGCGTTTCGCAGTTGAGGATTACACTTTGCCAATACTTTTAAAACATCGCAGTTCCTTCTTATACAAGCAGACATTGTCAAATGATCGCATTGTCACTGAACAGCCCCTTTCATACTCTGGGCTAGTACACGTAATGGGTGTCAGTCGGAAAGATCCCGGATCTTACTCGGATTTCGTCGGGATATGTAGGAGTTAGGTCGACAAACAGATACGAGTATGGCTCTTTAGTCGCCATCTGATAGGCTTGTTGAAAAAAATTAGTATTGCTAGGATACAGCTGTTTGGCCAGATGAATTACTTGGCTGGCGTCACGAACATTTTTGGTTAACACGAGATAACTAGCGTTGAGGGAAATGGTACGATGATCCTTGCTTTGATGAAACAGATTCTGTACAATATAAATCACACTGAGATTCCCATGATGGGATTTTTTCGTAAAGAGTTTAGCAATTTCTGCATCTTTTTTTCCCATCATATCGTCAATGATAAATAGATTTCTTGTTTGGAGGTTAATGTTATCCAACATCGATTGGGGCAAACCTTGGACAAACTGAATCCCTGGAATTAGGGTTTCTATTTCAGCAAATGCATCTTGATATTCCGAGTAGAAATACATGATATTTTCTGGAGCAGGGTCGATCATGATTTGGGCGTTGGCTAACAATTCTTCCCCGTCTTGGTCCCCCCAGAGACCATGAGCCCGAAAGGATGTGTTAACTGTATGGAGTACATAGTTAAACTGAACAGAACGCTTGTGAAATCTTATTTATACCATTTTGGCCGCTTCGTACATTGTACCTGTTTTGTGTACTTAGTATTTCGAATAAGTCTGTGTAATTCGTTTAACAAAGTTTCTAAATCTATAGGAGAAGCTTTAGCTCGAATCAAATACGGTTGCCTATCTTTTGAAGAGAGTTGATGAACATTGGATAAATGATTTGCTAATCTTAATAAACCTTACTTGCCACAGACAGGACAATCCTTAAAAGATATATAATAAAAGATATATTTATACAAATACACACAAAATTTTTAAAATTATTTACAAACACACAAAGTTAAAATCCATAAGGTAAAGTATCCACATTATTTACAATCACACGTTTATTGTATATGATCCTATAATCCTTAGTCTCGTTCCTAGTCACGACATCCTTATTCCTTCTATCGCGTACAATTTTACTAGGAATATTTGCAGAAACTTTAGCAGGATCTATTATATCACACATAACACCTAAATATACCATGTCACACATAACGTCGTGATTAACTTTTTCCTGGGTTCTAAAATTTAAGGTGGTGCCCCTAACTTTATAAACCGTTTTACCAGTGTTTAACTGGTAACTATAATTTTTTGGGCCCCCAGATGCAAAGGTCGTGATATGGTTACCAGCCAACTCATCGGTGAGTTCCCCCAAGTAAGACCCGGTGGGTGGTTCCCATTCTCCTTCCTTTGATACGTAGATGATTGAGTCTGTGTCAAAGTACAGCACGCGACGGTCGAGTTGCTCGAGGACACCATAGAGCTTCAGTCGGGTGTGCGCTATGGTAAACACTGCAATGACGACGTTGGTCTTCTCGCTGGTCATGATGAAATCGTCTGTGAGTTCGTAGTGTACCTCAATCAGTTCATCGTTGATGAAGTTCGCATCGGTGACGTTGACTTTGTCGCTCGACAACAAGTCAAAGTATTCAGCCGGATCCGAAACTATCTTGACCTTGGTCATGTTGGGACGCTGTGCAAATTTACCTATAGTAATATAAAAAGAAAAAAGAAAAACATTAACCTCTGTGTAAACAACTGCATTACGTCTCCCCCAGGCCCTCCACTCACCCCTCCATTCACATTTAATCCAATACATTTGTTCTACTTACCCCAAAAAGAATTCAACATCAGCATTGCCAGCGCCCTCAGATCAGGATTCTTGACAATCTGATTCGGATCCAGCTGAATACCCTCGTTAGCAGCGTAATCCGTGATATATTGGGCCTTCTTCTCGTCGGTGCCGCAATCTACCGGAAAACCACTGGCCTCTTGCTTAATCTTGAGGAAGGTGTCCACGTAGTCTTTGAAAAGACCGTCGGTGTGCTCGGGGAAGTGCCAAACTTCGTCAATCTTTAGCATCTGATATCCCATCTCCAACGCTTTCTGCAGCTCGAGAGTGACCCAGGTACCGTGTAGAGCTCTGTCGACATCGAGGTGATCACAGGGTTCTTGTTGGAGATTGTCAGCACAGCAACGACACAACGGAAACATCAGTTTACCTTGGGTGCGGTATGGAAGAACAGGATGGTAGAGGCCTCGAGTTGGAAGAATGGAACATTTCACCAGACCAAAGTACTCGTCAATGTGCTGAAAGTTTTCGGTGATGATTTCTGGATGGCCAAGCGGATACTCACCGTATTTATTGCACCACGGGTACAAACTGCAGAAATCCACGTAGTGGCCTTTCTCGTCGGGCTGAGCTTCATAGAAGAGACGAGTCGCATTGGTCCTCCCGCCGAAGAAACGTTCTCGTGGTTGTAGGGGCTCGGACATCTCGAAGCGGTCAAAGAAGGTCTTCATGTCAGGGTCGGTTTCGAGTTGTCGGTCAATATCGCAAGTCCAAATTTTCACGATAATGTACCCATTGTCCGTTAAGAACTGCGTTTTCTCCAGGGTTCGTTGTCGAAGGTCGTGCATCGTTAGCTGATTGACAGGATTCACCGTGTCTCTGGCGTAGCAGCGTTCACAACCGTGCCACAGGCAGCCATGGATCTCCCACACGGTGTTCGTTTCGGCGTTGAACCCTTCTACGAGATACTTCCCAATACGCTGTTCTCCATGGTTACGAGCATGACGAATGGCTATGTCGTCTCAAAGGGCAATCCAGGTCAACATCTTGAGCGCAATGATCGATTGTTTATGCTCTGGTCTGTAGCCTTGAGGTGGAATGATGGTGATGGACTTCTCACGCAGGAACGTTTTACGGAAAACAAGATTACACGCAGAAGCGATAGTGAGACATTGGGCAAAGGGATCTACATCAGTTACACCATGGAAAAGTTCGCGCAACCCGAGACAACAACGTCGTAAAATGTCAACATCCGATTGGCAATAGCTCAGGATTTCGGCTTGGAAGTCAAAGACATAGTTTTGGCTGACCAGATCGTTGTACCTTACGTGAAATTTCTCGCGATCACTGGGGCTCATACCGTCAGGGTCGTAGAACTTAGCGTCAGGTAGTGGTCCAACGTTGCTCTGGTTCTCAGCACGATTGAAAAAGTGGGGAAAGTAGCCTTTTTCCAGCTCAGTGAGACCGAAAGTCTTGGGAAAATCAGCCAGACGCATAGGGATGAAACACAGCGAGTCGATGAACTTAATTTTCAATTCTGGCACGAAGAGAGAAAGGATCTTGGCACCGCGAGTGATGACTTCAAGAGTTATGCCATCCTTGTAAATGTATTGCAAGATAAAGTATCCATCGTATGCCTGGAAATTGTGGGCGATGAAGGTGGTATTAGCGTTAATCTGAAAGAGCCAGTTGCAGAACTCGTCTTTGGTGTTGGGACTGGAAAACACGAACTCATCACCGCTTTCGTTTTGGACTACACAGAGGTTCGGCACATGTTGACCATCGTCCTGCGTACACTCAAAATCGAAAAACATCAGATTTTGGTCGTTGCGCTCTTCGACGTCATTGTCCACCGCGACATCGTCATCAAGGAACTCGTTACTGGTGCTTTCTCGGGCAGCTCGTTGTTTTCTTTTTTCGATCGGTTGGATGTAACATTGATGGTTTTCTGGTTTGACGTACTTCTGGCAAACGGTACAACGCACTAAGCCACAGTGATGATCATTGATACTGGCTCGGGTAACGACACATTGACACTTTTGACACTTGATCAGTGAAGAACAGAGAGGTTTTTGTTGACCAACTGCAGCTTTATGGCGGGCGAAACATTCGTTGCTCTTAAAAAAGCGGTTACAGTCTTTGCAAAATTTCCACGTGACAAGAGGGCAGTTCTGGGTGTTGCACAGCTTGCAGAGATCTCCACAAGGATGGTCTGTAATCTTGTCATAACCTTTCTTACATTTATGACAATACTGCTTTCGAGCAAGGAAGGCTGGCATGCTGGTAATCACGTCGTAGTGGTTATCGTGGTGGTAAAGGTAAAGGTGTTTCTCAGCTTCGAGACCGGAATAAATTAGAGCATTCAAATGTTCCTTGGAAACGACGTTGAGCTGGTATCCAAGGAGGACAGCCTGGAACTTCTGGATCTCCGGGATGCCACAGGGACCCAGGGGGACACCAGCGGTCTCGTGGAGTTCATGAGCTAATTGAACTTGGAGAGGTCTCTCTGGTCTGCGAATATAATGATATCGTGGGTCGTTGTCCAACTTAGCCTTAGCAACCACGATCGCTCGGGCACAACAAAGTTCATCTTTGTTTTCAATCTGAAGTAGACACCGTTTCTTATTCAGATATGCTTGCAAGTTGACCACATCGCGTCGTTTTCCTGCACCACCATGAGGCATTTCGACGTGGACTACATTCACGTTGGCGGACTGGTCTAACGTAAACTGTGTGTTCGATTGAACGCGTTCTACGGCGGCCAGGAATCTCTCGGGGGTCAGCCGGTCTCGTGGAAGGAAAGGTAAGGAAATAGGTCGGTCGAGTTGGTGGGAACTCATGATCAAGCGGACTTGTTCTTCATCGGTCCAATTTGTCATCAGGTTTGGTACCACATCAACTGGTGTGTTGGTCTCTTGCTGAAGATCATCAGCCATAGCATTGGTCCAAAAGACAATCCTCTGCTGTAAAGCAGCCCGCTTCTGCTCTTCGTTGAAAATAAAAGATTGCTCCAAAAACTCCAGAGCACTCTCTGTCTCGCAAGACTTAATCAGGTCAACAATATCAATCTAGAAACGTACGCGGCAAAATCATAAGTATACATTCGCAAAATCATAAGTAACCACTACCAGTTGTCTTGTTTTGAAGAAAAATAATTGCCAGGTGTGGGATTCGAACCCATGTCTTCTGGAACTTTAAACCCAGCACCTTAACCATTCGGCACCCTCGCGCTCACCTTTGAAGTTCTATATTTTCTCTTTATAAAAAATTGGATCATGGGGTAACATAGGCTCCTGGTGGATCAGAGAGGGCACATGTTGTATTATTCAAACGGGACTAATTATCAAATAAAAGTCCTTCCCGGACACATAGGTCCTTGAGAATCTAACGTATTTAGGTGTTATGTGTGCTGTGACAGATCCAGTAAATGTAAATATTCTTTACATATATATATCATTGAAAGAATACAAACGAAATATTCTCATAATGCCTAAAGATTTAAAGTAGGAGGTGTATACTCCAGAAACCCCACACGGGAAAGACACCGTTTGTCAAACATTTGCTTAATTAGAGGGCTAAGCTATGAATATTAACGACATTAGGGTTACAGCATCTGAAAGGGGGACTAACGGCGACAAAGCCAACGCTCATTAAAAATTCAATGTAGCTAATAATTATGAATCCTCCAGATGAGGTTTAAGAGGGTGGTAAGGGAGACCAACAGGGATTTTGGAGTGCATATAGGGATACCAAAGGATATTAAAAACGTATTAAAGACGAGCAACTTTAATCTACACGTTTATTTCACGCAAGTAGTTTACTTAACTTAAAACATAGTTTAACTTTGAATTAACTCGATAATGTTCTCATAACAAACTTAGCATTAGTTCAGTTTGCTTTTCGTCGTTAAGTTTCTATACTTTTCAAGAAGGTACTCCTCGTAAGCCTCCCGAGGATTCTTTACTCCTCGTAAGCCTCCCGAGGATTCTTTATCGTACTTGTAAATGTTTCACCAGTGTCTTTTACTTCGCACAGATATTTTAATGGACAGCTAAACAGAACAGATATAGAAAGAACATTTGGCGAGTCGTCATTTTCCATCGGCTCGACCGAAGTTTTTTGAGAGTCTCTTTGATTTCGTAATTTCAACGCCTGTCCCGCTTCGTTGAACTCTATCCAGATTCGCTCGTCGACTTTTGTTCTGATATCTTCGTAGCACGATCTCCATTGCTCATCATCTGTTAGGCAACTATGTTGTTTCGGACTAGGATGGTCAGTCCTACAACCGTAACACTTTTCACGACAAAGCTTCGAATATTCTTCCCACAAAGTTTCATTGTAAATAGCCTCAAACATTGAAAATAATTTTTCATGTAAACCCTCCATTTCTGCGGTCTTCCTTCAACAACAAGCAGCAATCGAATAAAGCAACGCGATGTTACACATTCTCTATGGTAACAGGTAACACCAACGCTAATGACTTTCTCGCCTAGACTTGCCCAAGCATTAATACCTCTTCATGCCCCTTATTATCCCCCCAAAACTCATGATCACCCCATAAATAATTACATATTCTACAGTATATGCAAATCCGGTTATATTTAGGTCATTAGTAACTTTAACGAGCTTTCCCTTTTGTGTTCTGCACGTGCACTGAGGATAAATATTCAAATATCACACTTAGTAAAAGAAAGCGTAGCAACCAGCTTGAAGAGTTATTCCGTTTATATTTTTTTCATGAAATCATTGATCGTTTTTCTTACGGCTTCTCGAATTGATTCTTCATCCAAGGATTCGTATACTCTATACAATAGGCCAAAGTAAACCATAACTTTCTAAAATTGTTAACACTTATTGCCACCAAACGTGTATAAGACTGTTTGATCATTTAGGTTCTAACTAATATAATATTCAAAGTCTCCATATTATTCAAATAATATTCAGGTTTCACCAGAGCATTTGTCTCTGTCAATTCAGACACTCAGGATGTTGAAAACTCTCTATACTCATCGAGACAAGGTTTCAGATAAAAAATATAAAGTGCCTCTATCAATTTCTCTTTAGTTCCTTGTAAAGAACGTCTATTTTGTTAAAGTTTACTGTACACATGCTCTGTACGTCTACGTGTCCCACAATTGCTGACTGTCAGTAGGGTAAAGTGTTTAAATGAAAAGGTGATTACTATTATTATAATGACGTAACTTCGGAAATCAGTCGGAGACCAATCGGTTGTGACGTATTCGCACGGGGGGTTGAGTATCAGCTAGGGTTTGGGGGGAAGCGTAAGTAACAAGTCGATTATGACGCAGTGAAAACCAGGGGGGTTCTGGAACACAAGGGTTAGACGCTAATGACGTAACGCTCTGCTGTATAAAATGTATACTAATGAGATTAGGGTTAACGGTCCCAAAGGAGCCTGAGAATGAATAAATAATAAGTTGAATAATTAATATTTAATATTATTATATAATCCAATATGGCGGCTGCTGAAAGGTTGGTATATCACCATATTTGTACTTTAAATTTAATTTCAGCCTCATTCGTTTAATTTAGATAATCTTTCTTCGATTACATCAACTTTTTTTAGACGAGATCTGAATGACATCAGCCAGGTGATGTTGTTCCATGACAGCAGTGATTCAAACAGCAGCGACAGTGACGATATTGATTTTTTGCTAATGGAATGCATGTTCCCTTCCACAAGGACACCTATAGGCTCCCGCCTTAACCTCGAAGACATGAGTGATTTTCAATGCGAAGAGATGTTCAGGTATGTAAAACTTTCCTGTATTCAAATCTCTTTTTAATACAAGATGCAAAAAAGTCACTGTTGCACTGTATGTTTGTTAGGTTTCAAAAGGACGACGTGGAACGTCTTCGAAATGCATTGCAAATTCCATCTCATTACATTTGCGACCAAGGAACAAACAAAGGCAACTGGAATGGAGGCGCTAATGATACTGCTACGAAGGCTAACGTATCCAAACAGATTGTGTGACCTTGAACCCATCTTTGGAAGAATAGGGTCAGAGCTTAGTCTTATCTTCAATAAGGTACTAAGTCCTAGCTTAATACGAGTCCGAGATTGGGTGATTTGGGCCTTGTTGTATGTTATGTCACTTGGGACTGTTTTCAGGAGTTCATTTGCCAAAAACACAAGTTACACTTTTTTACTTGAGTGCTTTAAAATAATTCTGATAGGGAAATTCGTGGAGATTTTCTAGTTTCTGTCAACCGACTTTTGAGCCTAAGCCATATCATGGTGTTAATAACTAGGATCTCATCTTGCGATAAACGAAATGCAAATGCACGACTATTTGTTTAAATTTAAGCTTATTTCAACAACAATATAAAATATTTACTCCAAGACTAAGTTTTATTTTAATAGATCATGGATGACATTTACGACCGTCATGCTAATTTACTAGACTCGCTGGACCTCGTATGGCTTGACCCAGAGATTTTCTCTCAAGCTATTCATGCTAAAGGAGCACCACTTACCCAATGCTGGGGTTTCATAGCCGGAACGCCTCGACCTATAGCGCGTCCTATTCGTAATCAAAGGATTATGTACAGTGGGCACAAGAGAACGCATTGCTTGAAATTCCAGGTATCATAGAGAATGCATAATCTGCTTACTTTGGCAATAATTACCTGATACTGCATTTCTAAATTTTTGTACCAGTGCAAATTACCATGCAACTACCCCGGTTTCTACTCTAACAAATTGAATTTATTCCCAAATTCCAACGTTTAAATATTGCGACCAGACACAGACAGGTTTTTTGTTTGATTTTTAGTCGGTCCAAGCTCCTAATGGATTGATAGTACACATGTTTGGCCCAATATAGGGGAGGAGACATGACGCTTTCATGCTTGGTGTTAGCGGTCTACCTGATAAGTTGCGACAATTTCAGAAAGCTAATGGATACCCGTATGTTATTTATGGTGACCCGGCCTATGGTTTGTCACTCAACATCTTAGCCCCATTCCGTGGTGCCCAACTCACTGCAGACGAAAAAAAGTTCAATAAAGAAACGAGCAAAGTTAGAGCAAGTGTCGAGCGGGGCTTCGGAAAAATCTGCACATAACACAAATATGTTCACTGCAAGATGATCTTATTCAGTTAAGTTTATCCTTCAATAGTGCCAACATGACTTTTCTTTCCTCTAACTCTAATTCCAATTTAACTTTCCTCTCTTCAGCCTCAACTTCAATTTTTTTCTTTGGAATTCTAGCTCCAATTTTTTTATCTCAAGCTCCCTATCTTTGAGTTCTGCTTTCTGGCTATATTTATAGTTGCGAGCATATCCATTGCTGTTAACTTGCTAGCTCTTTGTCGAAGTTTCTTTTTGCAACCTGCATGGCAACAAAATTGGCGGAAGAAATAAGTTACTGCAAGCAAGCCTTGCTTGTTTTATATATAGATAAAATTTTGCAATGTCTGACCGGACTTAGACAATTACCTTTTGTACTAGAGCCCACAGAACTACATGTAGAATCATTACCATCACTTTCGCTGTTGTCATCACCAGAGGAATACCCAGAAGCATCACTGCTACGACGATGCTCTTCAAAAAATAAGTTAAAAGATGAGCCTTGTAACTTATGGTTTGTCTACAGGAGTCAGAGAATGATGTAGAGATTAGCCTCATATGCAGACATTCTTACAGTATGGTTGACTTCCCCAACAAACATCTGCTTCCCCACAACTTTTGTGTCCAAGAAGCAAGTTTAATCAAGTACCCATTATCATGTTAAGAATAAACCACCAAACAATCGCTGGGGCATGGTAACATAACATCTATTCATAGATTTAAACAAGAAGGAATAGATAGATTTTGTAGCAGTTGTGTTTACGCCGCCATATTGGATTTCCTTGATGTAAAGCGAGCATGCTTCAAACGACAAAGAAAGCGAAAATGTTCACTTCTTGATCTTGAAATTCATAGCAAATCAAAGAAAAAGAGTTAACTTGTATACTAGCAGCATTCATACGTACGATAATGCAAAGTTCAAACAGAAAATTGCTGAGGTAAATGACTTACGTGAAAACCTACCTCTTTCCGTTGAAAACGTGTAGAATTCACCACGAACGCGACGCCTGGAACTTGTGACGTGACCTCCAGTCGTTTGCCGTTTGCCGTAAAACGTGGAGAGAATCTAATTGTCGCGGGTCGCGGGTTTCGCGGGTCCCGGGCTCCGACTTTGATTTTATCTGGGGGTCTTTCTCCGGTTTCCTTACCGGGGGAACACAATCGTTGTTACACACATGTCGAATATAAAGGCCCACAGGGAATCATCTTCAGTCGTTTGCCGTTTGCGCACAGCGAATGAACCGCGAGGTATTTAAACGCTGTATATATAAGTAGTGATAGACCCCCATCGAGGGACCAAAGGGATGCCGCCTCATTAAATATTCAATTTTTAATTATTCATTCTCATGCTCCTTTGCGACCCTCTAACCCTAATCTCATTACGTCATTATGGCTCATGCTCCTATAAGACACTCTAACCGTAACTTCCCCCCTTACCTTGGCTTGTTGCTGAACCCCCCTGGCATTCACTACATCATATTGATGTATTATTTATGCTTCCCCCTAAACCCTAGCTTTTATCCAACCCCCCGTGTAATACGTCATAACCGATAGTTCTCCGATTGATTTCCGTAGGAAAAATACCGTCGAGTTGTTTCTTATAAGTACTAAAGTACGGTGTTGTGTATATACACTTTACCCCAACAGTGTGTACGGTAAACGTTTGACAAGATGGATATTATTTATGACGAACTAAGACAAAATAACGTTGATATCGATAAAGACACTCGGTCGTTTCACCTTAGCTCTTGTCTAGAAGAACATCGAGTACTATTCGACAGTATCAGTGAACAAATACCCAGAATATGTCTTCAACACGTTTATGAAGAGATGAACCCCAACAATTTTGGCCGAATTATCGCTTATTTAGCCTTAGTGTATAGAGTAAACGAATCCTTGGGTGAAGAATCCATTCGAGAAGCTGTGCGAAGAACGATAAACAAATTGAGACGTGTAGACTTGACAAAATATAAACGAACTTTACCCCGATGGCTTGGTTCACTGCTTCTCATGTTGATATTTGCATATTGCCATGTTTAAAATCTCATTAAAAACTAATTAGTAAGTTACACAAAAGAACAAGTCGGGGCGAGTCTGGGCGACGTCAGAACGTAGACAAAGAAAACCTAATTAATATGCTAGTTAGAGCATGCGTACAGTAAACTCTAACGAAATAGACGTTCTTTCTTCAGAGAGGGTTTGTCAGAATATAAACTGTCAGTGGTTAAACGGATGACTTGGCTAATTTATTAACGTCGTCAAGCATTCTGTTAATGTTGCTAAGGTTGCTATATGCATAGACCACATGTAAAAAATCTCATTAGGACATCATTAACAAGTAGAACAATGAGACACGTTCAGGCGATCGGACTTGTAACCATAGAGAATGTGCAGCATAGCGTCGTCTCATTCGAATTCTGTTCTCTCACGAGTAACATCGAAAGTTCTTTGGCGTGTTTTTTGAAAAGTGTTCTTTGGATTTATTTTGACTGCGATTAAAATGTCTCAAACGGTAAGTTGGTCTAATGAACATTTATGAAACGTTTGGTCATTGAACAAAACTCTGCCTGTATGTTTACGAAATTCTCTGATGTTTCTAGATTGATATTGTTGATCTTATCAAGTCCTGCGAGACTGGGAGTGCTTTGGAGTTTTTGGAGGAGTCGTTTGTTCTCACTGAGGAGCAAAAACGGGCTGTTCTTCAACAGAAAGTGATCTTTTGGACCAACGCTATGGCCGACGAACTTCAACGGGAGATCGAAACACCAGCAGATGTAGTTCCTGACCTTATGGCCAATTGGACCGATGACGAACGCCGTCAGTTCAATGAGGATTGGGCCAACGATGAGTTTCTGTGCTATGGCGAGGAACAACCCGGTATCCCTGAACAGTTGGAAGACCAAGTGGGAGAAGGGAGCAAGAGAAAGCGTGGCAATGACACCGAGTCTTCCCCAAAACGCCTGAAGCCCGAAGATTACTTCACCGTCAAATCGATAAAGCAGGTCAACGTAAGGAAGTTCCGAACCACAGGTACCGACTATACTGTACAGTTTAAACCTTTACATATACATGGGGTATCTGATATTATGTCAGTATTGAACAGTGCTTTTCAGCACTTATTTGATCGGTTAACCACCGATATGTCTCCTCACGATCAAGTCCGTTTGAACCTGAACTCCCATCAACTCGACCGTCCCATTTCCGTGCCTTTCCTTCAACGAGACCGCCTAACTGCCGAGAAATTCCTGGCTGTTGTGGAACGCGTGGTACAGTCGAACACTCAGTTTACTTTGGACGAATCGGTCAATGTCAACGTTGTCCACGTGGAAATGCCTCGTGGTGGTGCAGGAAAACGACGCGACGTGGTCAATCTTCAGAGCTACCTCGACAAAAAAGATTGTTTTGTTCAAATTAAGAATAAGGATGACCTGTGTTGTGCAAGAGCCATCGTCGTTGCCAAGGCGAAGTTTGACAAGGATTCCCAGTATGAATCTATCCGAAAATTTAACAGACCCCTTCAAGGGCGATTGGCTCATGAACTCCACGAGGCTGCTGGTGTTCCCGAAGGTCCCTGTGGCATCCCCGAAATCAAGAAGTTCCAGGCTGTCCTCCCTGGTTACCAGCTGAACGTCGTCTCCAAGGAACATTTGAATGTCTTAATTTATTCCGGTCCTGAAGCCGAGAAACATCTTTACCTCTATCACCACGACAACCACTACGATGTGATCACGAGTATGCCTGCCTTCCTCGCTCGTAAGCAGTACTGCCATAGATGTAAGAAAGGGTACGATAAGATCACCAGCCATCCGTGTGGAGACTTATGCAAGCTGTGTCATATACAGAACTGCCCAATGGTCCAGTGGAGATATTGCCAAGACTGCAATCGGTTCTTTAAGAGCGACGAGTGTTTCTCTCGACACAAAGCAGCAGTTGGACAACAAAAAGCCCTCTGTAGTTCACTCACCAAGTGCCAGAAATGTCAACGTGTCGTGACCCGAGCCAGTATCAACGACCATCACTGTGGGTTAGTGCGGTGCACCGTATGTTCCAAGTACGTCAAACCAGAGAACCACCAGTGCTATATGCAACCCATCGAAAAAAGAAATCGACAACCAGCCCAAGAAAGCACAAATAACGAGTTCCTTGACGACGACGTAGCAGTGGACAACGACGTCAACGATACTGTCGAGCGAGAGCAAAACTTGATGTTTTTCGACTTCGAATGTACGCAAGACAATGGTCAACACATCCCCAATCTTTGTGTGGTCCAAAACGAAAGCGGTGACGAGTTCGTGTTTTCTGGGTCCAATACCAAGGACGAGTTCTGCGAGTGGGTCTTCCAGATCGAGAACGCCAACACCACCTTCATCGCCCACAATTTTCAAGCTTATGATGGTTACTTTATCATGCAGTACCTCTATAAGAACGGTATAACTCCTGAAGTCATCACCCGCGGTGCCAAGATCCTTTCTCTCTTCGTGCCAGAATTGAAAATTAAGTTCATCGACTCGCTGTGTTTCATCCCTATGCGTCTGGCTGATTTTCCCAAGACTTTCGGTCTCACTGAGCTGCAAAAAGGCTACTTTCCCCACTTTTTCAATCGTGCTGAGAACCAGAGCTACGTGGGACCACTTCCCGACGCCAAGTTTTACGATCCCGACGGTATGAGCCCCGGTGATCGAGAGAAATTCTACGTGTGGTACAACGACCTCATCGAACGTGACTACGACTTTGACTTCCAAGCCGAAATCCTAAGCTATTGCCAGTCTGATGTTGACATTTTGCGCCGCTGTTGCCTTGACTTCCGTGAACTGTTTCGTGATGTGACCGATGTGGACCCCTTCGCCTCTTGCCTCACTATCGCTTCTGCTTGCAACCTGGTTTTCCGAAAAACCTTTTTAAAGAAGAATTCCATCGCCATCATCCCACCTCAAGGCTACAAACCCGAAAACAAACAGTCGGTGATTGCCCTCAAGATGTTAACCTGGATTGCCCTTCGAGACGATGTCGCCATTCGCCATGCACGAAACCATGGCGAGCAGCGTATCGGTAAATACCTCGTCGACGGGTACAACGCAGAGACGAACACGGTGTGGGAGGTGCAAGGCTGCCTGTGGCACGGATGTACAAAATGTTATGCCAGAGATACGGTCAATCCAGTCAACCATCTTACCATGCACGACCTCCGCCAACGAACCCTGGAAAAGATTCAGTTCCTGAAAGACGCTGGATATAACGTCGTGGAAATTTGGACCTGCAACATCGACCGACAACTCGAGACAGACCCCGAGATGAAGACCTTTTTTGAACGCTTCGAGATCTCCGAGCCCCTACAGCCTCGAGAAAGTTTCTTCGGCGGGAGGACAAACGCGACTCGTACGAAGCTCAACCCGACGAGAAAGTCCACTACGTGGATTTCTGCAGTTTATACCCGTGGTGCAATAAGTACGGTGAATATCCGCTTGGTCACCCAGAGATCATCACCGAGAACTTTAGACCTATCAATGAATACTTTGGCATGGTGAAATGTTCCGTTCTTCCTCCTCGTGGCCTCTACCATCCTGTCCTCCCGTACCGCACCCAAGGCAAGTTGATGTTTCCGCTGTGTCGAACCTGCGCTGACAATCTCCAACAAGAAGCCTGTGATCACCTCGACGTCGACAGAACTCTACACGGTGCCTGGGTCACTCTCGAGCTGCAGAAAGCATTGGAGAAGGGGTACCGTTTGCTCAAGATTGACGAAGTTTGGCACTTTCCTGAACATACAGATGGTCTTTTCAAAGACTACGTGGACACCTTCCTCAAGATTAAGCAAGAGGTAAGATATTAATATTGTTTTTCATATGTTACTTATCAATTATGACTTATTATCCTTACTCTTATTCTTCTTCAGGCAAGTGGATATCCTGCAGATTGTGACACTGAGGAGAAAAAGGCGCAGTATATCGCAGATTACGCTGCTAACGAAGGAATTCAGTTGGATCCGAATCAGATCGTCAAGAATCCTGGTCTGAGGGCGCTGGCAAAACTGATGTTGAATTCTTTTTGGGGTGAGTGTAATAGTTTTTCGTGTCAAAGAGCGCTTTTTAATTTTTAGGGTTTCTCACAGAAATATTCAGTGACTAATGTTTTTCCTTCCCTTTTCTTTTCTTTCTGTCTGTGTTTTAGGTAAATTCACGCAGCGTCCCAATATGACTCAGGTGAAGATCATCTCGGATCCGGCTGAATACTTTGACTTGTTGTCGAGCGACAAAGTGAACGTGACCGACGCGAACTTTATTAATGACGAGCTGATTGAGGTACATTACGAACACACTGACGATTTCGTGCTGACCAGCGAGAAGACCAACGTGGTGATTGCGTCCTTTACTACAGCCCACGCCCGCCTGAAACTGTACAGTGTATTGGAACAACTCAACCGTCGCGTACTGTATTTCGATACTGACTCCATTATCTACGTGTCAAAAGAAGGAGAATGGGAACCGCCTACCGGATCCTACCTCGGAGAGTTGACCGATGAGTTAGACGGTAACCATATCGTAACCTTTGTCTCCGGTGGTCCAAAGAACTATAGTTACGAACTGAACACCGGTAAAACCGTATGTAAAGTGAGAGGGATCACCTTAAATTTTAGGACTCAGCAAAAAGTTAATCACGACGTTATGTGTGATATGGTTTACCTCGGTGTTGTCTGCGATATAGTAGATCCTGCTAAAGTTTCTGTAAATATTCCTAGTAAAATTGTGCGCGATAGAACGAACAAGGATGTCGTGACTAGGAGCGAGACTAAGGATTATAGGATCGTGTACAATAAACGTGTGATTGTAAATAATTTTGATACTTTACCTTATGGATTTTAACTTTGTGTGTTGTTTTCTTTGTGTGTACTTCTTTTAATAACGTTGCGTGTTTGTAAATAATTTTTAAAAATTTTGTGTGTGTTTGTAAATATATATTTTATTAATACTATCTATTGTCAATTTTCTGGCGTGGCGGTTTAAGGGCTTAATGAGGGTCTTTTAGAACACAGGGTTAGGGGTGGGGGTGGAGGGTCAGAGGGGTCAGGGAGTGTATTCAAGCGATAGGGCCACAGGGCCACGAAAAAGGCCCCCAGGGCCATATAAAGTAGTTATTTTTGAGTACCATTTTCAAATCGTTCATTTGTTATCATGCCTCGAAGGCGTAAGGATTGTCCTGTCTGCGGCAAGCAAGGTTTATTAAGATTAGCAAATCATTTATCCAATGTTCATCAACTCTCTTCAAAAGAAAGAAAGTACAATGTACGAAGCGGCCAAAATGGCATAAATAAGATTTCACAAGCGTTCTGTTCAGTTTAACTATGTACTCCATACAGTTAACACATCCGTTTGGGCTCATGGTCTCTGGGGGGACCAAGACGGGGAAGACATCCTTTGTCAAGGAATTGTTAGCCAACGCCCAAATTATGATCGACCCTGCTCCAGAAAATATCGTGTATTTCTACTCGGAATATCAAGATACGTTTGCTGAAATAGAATCATTAGTTCCGGGTATTCAGTTTGTCCAAGGTTTGCCTCAGTCGATGTTGGATAGCATTAAACCCAAAACAAGAAATCTATTTATAATTGATGATATGATGGGAGAGAAAGACGCAGAAATCGCTAAACTATTTACGAAAAAATCCCACCATGGGAATCTAAGTGTGATTTATATTGTGCAAAACTTATTTCATCAAAGTTTGCTTTACCATTTCTCTCAACGCTAGTTATCTCGTGTTAACCAAAAACGTTCGAGATGCAAGTCAAGTAGTTCATCTGGCTAAGCAACTGTATCCAAGCAACACAAAATTTTTCCAACAAGCCTATCAGATGGCAACTAAAGAGCCATATTCCTACTTGTTTGTTGATCTCACTCCGACCTGTCCCGATGAAATCCGAGTAAGATCCGGGATCTTTCCGACTGACACCCACTACGTGTACCAGCCCAGAGTATAAAAGGAGCTGTTCAGTGACAATGCGATCATTTGACAATGTCTGCTTGTATAAGAAGGAACTGCGATGTTTTAAAAGTATTGGCAAAGTGTAATCCTCAACTGCGAAACGCAATTATAAAAGCTGCCGACGACGATTTAATAGAAGCCATTAGACAGTGTCTTTTGAACGTGTGGTGTGAAACAATTAAGATTACTCCAAAGACAGCAAGGAAACTAGCCCCCTTATAACGATCATATCAAGTTTGTTACTGATAAGCGTCATCCCGTATCAAAAAGAAAGAAAGTCATTCTACAAGAAGGTGAAGGTTTTCTACCGTTCCTCTTAGCTCCTGTACTTGAACAACTGGCAAGTTTTTTAACCAAATAATGGAACACGTCAGGAGATTGGTACTTGTACCAGAACATATGACAGATCGAAAGAAACCCTTGGTCACTCCTTTAACTAGATTCAGAAATGCAAAATCGTCTTAAACGTCAAGATATAACACAAGACGAGAAAGTCAAAATGTACGATCAGTCGCTTCAACGTTATCTGAATTATTAC
The DNA here is from genome assembly GCA_964035015.1 of Corallium rubrum. Taxonomy (NCBI): domain Eukaryota; kingdom Metazoa; phylum Cnidaria; class Anthozoa; order Scleralcyonacea; family Coralliidae; genus Corallium; species Corallium rubrum. The sequence goes on along the minus strand of CAXIUP010000067.1, from coordinate 94,909 downwards.
GATAAAAGAATGAGTAAACCAATACGTGTAAGCGTCATACCACCGCCCACTCCTGAAGAACCAGTGGATTCAGAGGAGACTGCTGAAACAGAACCCTCAGAGCTGCCTGGAGAGATAGAAACTGACATTTTGGAAAGTGTACCCGTAACAATGAAATCAAGAGCTCGCCAGTTGGTTAAGAAACTTAAAGCGAATAAAGACCTCATAGGATGGACTGACCAGGGACAGATGGTATTTAAAGGACGACCTATTCCGGGTACAAATGTTATCGACTTGGTCAACGATTCTCTACGTCAACGAAAGAATTTCAACCGTGCTGGATGGCAGCTTTTTGCAAAAGCATTAGGAAACATGAACGTTCCCGAAGGCATTATCAGAAATGAAAATCGTTTAAGTATGGTACGAGAATATAAGACTAAAGATATTTCAGACACCGCCCCCCTGACTCCACAGGTAACCCTAGTAACATCAAGAAGAACAAAAGAAAAACAGAAACGAAGAGACAAAAACACATCCATATAAATGGGTTAAATAAATTTATTCCTTGTAAAGCTTTGATATTACAATAAAGAATTGTTTACAACATTAATTGTCTTGTATTTATTACACACAATAATATTTACGCATAAAGTCACGAACTAGCATGTCATTCCATTCTTTATTATTAGTAAACATGCCAACAATTGTTGACATGGGTATATTTCTACATCGGTGTAAAGCATAAAACAAACAATATTGTCCACACACGCGAGTCCCTAATGACTGTAAAGTCTGTTCATTCCATGTAACACTGCTAGTATGATCTAGTAAAAAAGTTTCAAAGCTTTTGCTATAAAATCCGGGTTCTTGTCCATACGAGTCAAAAAATTCCCCTTGTCCATCTGATGTGATATAAATGGCTACCCAATGCGTGCCTGGTCCATCACTAGAATCCACATTCAGAATAAAACCTCTAGGTCTTTTCGGTATCTGACTTGGTAGACGATCCGATGGTAACACGTCTTTAAATACGGTCTTGGTAAATGGATCGCTTTTCAGGACGTTTAGGATTTGTAGAGTGTTCATCTTAACTGCTAAAGTCACATAGAACGTTGCGGTTGGCGTCAATTTCGATAAGACTTTGAAATTCTCCAAGCACCACGATATTTATAGCTGCTGTCAGAGCCGTTCCAAATTGACATTCTATCGATACGTTTCCATTTTTAATCGGTTGAATATGATCACTCAGGCACAGATCAGCTGTCAGATCAAACACGAATAGAGTATAGCCATTGGCATACTCGTCTCGTGTAATACCATTACCATCATTTTGAAATAACTTGTTAGTGCCAGCATACAAGGTTTGAAAAGCGGACACGTAGTTACTTCCTCTCGCAGCAGCAAATTTCAGTTGTAGGGGTTTTCCAGGTAAATGTTCTCCATTTACAGTCAGACCAAGGGAAGTAATGTCATAGTTTTTGAAATTGAAAGGATTTTTCGTATAGGTACCATTATACGCATCTGCATCCACCATTCCGATGACCAATCGATCAGGTATAGGGCCTTGAAATATATTTGGTTGATTTCCTGACATATTTCCTCTCGGTACAGAAACCACTTTACAACTGACACGATTGATAGGGTACTTGGCCGTGACACGCTGAAGGGCATGGGTATGAGCCATCATAACGGTAGAAGAAACGTTGACACGACGAGCGCGAAATACACATTCTTCCAAAACCACTTTAAAGTCAGGATGATCTGCTGACGACACTAGGGAAAATGGATTTCTTGAACGCACTAGCTTGAGTTTGATTGGTACAGCACCAAGAATATAATGGGCTTGTGCAAACAGGTCGGAACGGATTCTTCCTTCCATAGCCACAGACTTACTTACTCTGGCTTGCATGAACATACCGTAGTTTCAAACCCTTGTTTGCATCAGCATCTACTGCCACGGGGTTGACGATATCCGTTCGCCCAGCTTGATCTTTATAGAACAGCGCTGAGGTTAGATGAGATGATTTTGCGTCTTTGCTAAAATTCAGTACAGTTTCCATATAGGATCGGTAGGGATAAGCAGTGCTCGACGGTGTGACAAGTTTGTTGTTCAGGTAAACTTCTACTTGAGAAAATAGAGCATGCATCCACAGATTTACAGGCCCGACTTGAACATCTTCATCGAGATCAGATCCGTCGTTGTTGGTTATTTTTGCTTTAACGTGTAGATAACTGTTTGCTAAATCGGTATACACATCAGAATTTGCAGCACACAGAAACTCGATAGTGTCTGAAGCTCCAATGCTCGATACTGGATCTATGTCTTCCCAAAATCCTTTATTCATTTCTACTTGTGTAGCAGGCATTACAAATAAATCTAATTCTGATTTTCCACAACCACACGAATCTTTATGCAGGGTGTTAAAGGCTTGACTCATGATTTATATTTTATAAACGGTCCGATCTTTGCTTCTGTAGGCACAGATGTTTTCTTATTCACAGCTTGTGAACGACTGGTGGTTTTACGTCTTGTGTTGGCTTTTATAGGAGAATTCACCCGTTTGCGTTTACGACCGGCTCCTGATTGGTTCGTCACCTGACGGACCCCTTTTTGAGCAAGATCTTTCAAGGCTTCAGAACCACGCCCTTTTATAGCTTGCTTTACATTCTTCCCTGCCAGAACATCTTGGCCAACGACTTTTACAGCTTGCAGAGCTCTTCTTCCAATAGCTTTAGCTCCTTGTTTTACCAGAGGTATTGCAAGGCGTGCAATACTTTTAAAAAAACTTCCAATGCCATAACCTTTCTGAATACGTGCACCTCGGAAACCAGGTAGACTTCCACCTTGTTGTCTTCTCAAATAATGTTGTTGAAATTGCTTTACGTCTGGAATAATTGTATGTCTCATTTTTAAATGAAATACGAAGATCTCTGCTGTCTAAAGTGAAGTGTCACGATCGACTTCCCGAAGCCAAATGATACGTTTTCGTTTTTGTCGTCCTTTATATTCACTTCAATTGTTTCGAAGGACTTTACCTTGACAGGAATATATTGTAGGTTACGGAGACTGACGTTCACGTTTTCTCCATAAACTCCTTGAGTATTGACAATTCTGAGTAGAGGCACTTTGACATCACCGACAAACTGTGCATCCACGATATCGGTATATACATACATGGCTGAAAATCCCGCGTTAACGTCTGCTACGTAAGGGCTTAGGTTTTTTTCTTAATTACGGTGTCTTGTTGAAACCCTAAGGTTGTAGCAATATCACCAGATATCCACACGAGTGAACCTTTAGACACATCAATCATGACTTTGTGTTTACTTGCAATGTAAGAAAATTTTATCTTGGTTCGTGCCTCTTTTGTCATGCTACGGTTTAAAGCCCCTACGAGATCAGCAATGGTGTTATAGTAACCATTTGGAATGAGAGCCGTATCGTCATATTTCGTTCCAACGCTATAGAGAAACGTTTGTTGATTACCTTTTCGAATTGTGCTCCATGTATGGGGATAATACAACTCTGACAAGGCTACTTCCCAGTCGCCTGTCAGTTGTATAGTTTCAGCAAGTTTCACTTTAAAATTTGCCACAGTATTATCAGGAAAATATTCCATAGAACTATTGCTTGGAAGCGTTAAATAAAACTGTGTTGCCATGTCGAAGAACAATACGCAAATGAACACACATTGTAAGGTACACACATTTTTTATTTCGTTATATCTTTTACATTATCGGCTGGTACCCAAGAATTAAAATCTTCAGGATAGCCTAACCATTTTACGAGATACTCTTTACGTTTACCACGCATGCGTGACTTAATTACTCTTTCTATTCTATAAAAGTCACTATCTGTCTTTGTAACTCTTTGCAATTCCTGTTCGTAAAATGTTCCTTCTAACTCTTCTCCGTGATAATCAGCAATCTTGTACACTGGCGGTCATCGGGGTACTCGCTTCGTGATGGTGAACACCTCTTCGGTCCAATTAGGTAAGTAGCCTTTCTTGAATGTACGTCTTGCTTTGCTAATCCGGACTTGGTCACCAGTGTTAAATTTATAATTGATGGGTAGTAGTAGAGGATGTGGGGGTACGAGCGCATTTTTAAAGTTTTGGAAAGTCGCCGGCTCCATCACTTTTTCATATGTAATTAGGAGGTTACACCATCTCTAGACCAACACTCTTCTCCCCTCCTATGTCTATCCCCATAATCACAATACCATACCCGAAGGTCGTAGACCTGAGGGGTGAGCCTCTCCCGCCTGAATCTGGGGTTAGCTAGGAGGGTTAGTCACAGTGCTGGCTACAGAGAAGTCCACTCCCCTTGGTCAGACATTTGGCGAAACTCATTAGCATAAGCGACCAGCTAGGTACCGGCACAATGCTAATCATAGACCCATAGGACCCCCAAAGGGTGAAGGTCTGACTGTCCATATATTAGTCACAGTGAAGGCCACGTCCCTTAGCTCCATAACTTAGCCATATCTGCGACTCACCAGTCACACCTTGCGACTCATCCATAGGCGCCCGCCCCTAGCCAAGTCTCTGGATCCAGTTGATGGTAAAGTAGTCGGTTGCATCACTTTTTCCCATCACCGACCCCATCATCAGCCCCATCACCGACCCCATCATCAGCCCCATCACTGGCCTCCATCATCGATCCCCATCATCGGTCCCCATCACCGGTCGCCGAACGACGCCGTTAGGCGTTGTGTGGCGTTGTGTGAAGGTCCCCATCATCGACCTCCATCACCGGCCTCCATCATCAGTCCTCATCATTGGTCCCCATCACCGGTCGCCGAACGACGCCGTCAGGCGTTGTGTGAAGGTCCCCATCATCGGTCCCCATCACCGGTCCCCATCACCGGTCCCCATCACCGGTCCCCATCACCGGTCCCCATCACCGGTCCCCATCACCGGCAAAGACTTAGGCCCAACACTAATTATCAGTTTGCTTCATAGAACTTTATAAGTTTGTGTCCAAAAATATATCCACTTCACTGAATCCCACACAAATGTGAAAAAATTTTGTGAAGTATAATTTCAACTACTGTCAGACTGAATTAGCCGTCTGACCAACATCCCATCCGACCTTGCTCCATGCATCACTTTTCCAGCCTCATCTTCCAGCCAGACCTCCATCAGTCAATGAAGGCAAATCCACAATTGTAAAACACCTCACCAAAAACCCTGATGAGTTTATGTCCGTAAGCATAGCTGCTAACCCCATCATCAAGTATGTACCTCTTATCGTCAAAGCAGCTCAGTGAAACCTTGTTAACTTCATAGGAGCCTAACTGGTGATTAACACTTCTTATAGTTTTCATCTTATGCATTAGCTGCTTCTGCCCCAGTAGCGTATCTTTATAGTTGTGATGTTTCATGTCCTTACTTATGACAACCTTCTTGATACCCTTAGTACGGTGGCCCAGAGGTGCAATACACAAACGCAAATCCAAAAACACAAACGCAAAAGAGAATACACAAACGCAAAAGAGAATACACAAACGCAAAAGAGAATACACGAACGCAAATTCAAATACACGAACGCAAAACCAAATACACGAACGCAAAACTCAATACAAGAAAGCAAAACTCGATGACATATACAAAAGCACTACACGCACTCGGCTCAAAACACTTTTTTCTGCAATGGAAGGGGAAGCAGATTTAATGGAAGTAAAGATACGATACTATTTTGGAAAAAACTATCAATACAAAACTATACTGGCATTACTAGAAAAATTTCACGATATTACAATTTCAAAACGTACTCTTTTGAATAAACTGAAAGACTATGGATTGTGTCGGCGAAGAAACGTGGTAGATCAAGATCGTTTGAGAGAGTGTATTCAACAAGAACTCGACGGAAGTGGTCAAATGCTTGGATATAGAGCTATGTGGAGACGATTACAATCTAAATATGCTATGCAAGTACCCCGTTTGGCCGTTCAAACTCTTCTGCGCGAAATGGACCCAGAGGGATCTAGACTAAGGCGAGCGAAACGACTTCGAAGGAGGAACTATCTAAATCCTGGAAGGAGGAACTATCTAAATCCACGCTGACGGATATGATAAATTAAAACCGTACGGCTTTCCGATACACGGGTGCATTGATGGCTTCAGTCGGCGGATATTGTGGCTTGAAATCGTCAGGTCCAATAACGATCCTAATGTGGTAGGAAACCTTAATTTTCTTAATTGCGTAAATGATTTGCAATTTGGCCCTACAGTGCTAAGGACAGACAGAGGGACGGAGAACGGGATTATGGCGACGATTCAATGTTTTTTGCGCCGAAATCACCCTGATTCACTTTCGGAAGTTAAGGCACACCGTTATGGGTCATCGCATAGTAATCAGCGGATCGAGGCTTGGTGGGCCATGCTGCGTAAATCATGGTCATCATGGTGGATAAACTTTTTTAAAGACCTCGTTACCCGCGGCGTTTTAGATACCAGTAATCAACTGCACCTTCAATGCCTTTGGTTTTGTTTCAGTGCCATAATGCAACAGGCACTACACGAAATAAAAGAATCCTGGAATTGTCATTATGTTCGCAAATCCCGTTACCACACACCTGCTGGAATTCCGGACCAGCTCTTTCTTCTACCAGAGTCAGTTGGTGCTTCAGATTACAAAAAAATGTATGACGAAGGAGATTTTCAAGAGGCCGAACATTCTGTAAATTTACCTGTTGAAAACAATTGTGTTTATCAAGACTACTTTTCATACAGCGCTGGGGTTCTAGAACTAGAATCACCTCAGAACTGGAGAGAGGCTTTGACTATGTATGAAAGACTTATTGAAGTAGCTTAGTCACTTTACGTATATTTTGCTATAAATACATGCATAATTAAATGACTAGCTATAACGAACCCCGGCCATTATGATTTAAGAGGTGATCAAGAGGGGTTTAACTCTTTCCTGTCCGAATCGGTCTTTAGTATTTTATTCTGCATGGCTAATGCCAGACGATTTTATTCACCTCTGGGGAAGCCCCCGGACAGGAATGAGTTAAAGAACACTGAGGGGGTAACATAGTATTTTTTGCTTTCAGAAATGTGTTGATAAATTCTCTTGCTCAGTTGGCACAGAATAAAATCAACAAAAAATATTCTAGTTGTCAATCAGGAATATTACTGTCGGCCTTATTATGGACATTTATCTTGTGAGCTCTCGTACAGACCTAACAAATAGTTTAAGACAAATCTGAAGGACACTTTCTTGTCTATTTCTGTTCGAGGAATTCGAAAATTTTTCATATTACATATATCTTCGTTTGTATTAAATGAAATCAATTGAAAATCTATACATGTTTAATTGTTGAAGAAACACGATATTATATAACATTGTGACGTGAAACTGTTACATTTACAGTATATATCAAACATGAAAACTGAAATATATAAAAAAATGAAGGAAATGAAAGATGCTCATTAATCTACTATACTGTACAAATTCTAGTGATCCCCACCACCAACGACTCTAAGCTAGTTGAAGGAAAATTATTGCTTGAGTTCATTCTTCAAAATATATTCACTTAAAGTACTTTTGAAGCAAAAATTAATGCAGTCTTATTTGAAAGAACATGTAAAACTTCCGGTTTGCATTCGAAAGGCTAACGGTAAACAAGGATTAACTGGAATCATCTGAAAATGTACTACCTGGTAAATAAACATACCGTGATCAAAAATGTGTCTCGGATTTTTAATATATTGATTCCAATTTGCCATTCGAATACAAAGCGGAAGTGTCAGATTCTTTTTCTGTGTATACAAACTAAATTTTATTAGTCTTTTATCCAGTTCAGTAACCTTTTCAATCATGCATAGCTTTAGCATATTTCAAGACCAGACAGGCACGTTATTACGTTTTGCTGGAAATATACCGTGAAGGTGCGCAGTAACCTAATTAATACAATTTTTATACAAATTTATGGGCCTGATTATCGTTCTGTTACTACAATTCCTGACAAAATGAACTTAAACTTTCGTACTCATTGTAAGGAAACTTAAAAAGTGCAACTAAACAAGAAAATAATATCAACAATAGAGATTCTGCCAACACCCTGACAGGGGCCGATCCAGAGGGTGCGATGGGTAGAGTTTGGTTCAAACTATATTAAATTCCCAGGCACTTTTGTCTCTGAGAATTGCTGGAAATTCCTCAACCAATTCGTTATAGCACTGGTAGGTGCTTGGAACTTCAAGTAAAGGCCCACACGTGTGCGCAACTGGCCGACGGGCCAAACCATTTAACTCAGTGAAAGACACTTTTATTTTTTGATCGTCCAAAATCACACTTGCACCTGTGGTGAACTGGAGAAACGCGGCAACATTACCTCCAAGAGACTTGATAAACCGGGTCAAGTGTTCTAAGGTAATACGTTGGGCATCGTTTTCTGGTGAAGCTTGCAACATCTTTATAACTTTCTTGGCGGTGGGTTTCTTTTCTTGGTAAAATGTGTGAATGTTCGCGGTGTTCTGAAATTTTGTGTGAGCTTGCAGAGGCTGCAGGACAGGATTCCAACATTCAGCCACATAACGCGGCCTTTGGATAATCTCTTGATGTGCCAGTTGAGACACAATATCTGGAAAACTCTCTTGAGTAGGGATTCTGTAACACTTGTAGCTGCTTAATGCTTCTAACAGTTCAGAGTTATCAATAACCTTCGCACTGTCTTCCAAACAGCTAGTAATTACTTCTCTTTCGTCTTCAGATACATACATTTTGAAGGCTTCTAACAACATTTCGTCAGAAATACTGTCTTCACCATGTATGCAACTGGCAATAAATACTGGTGATATAGCCACGGGAAATATTCCCTCCCTGCAGTAGCCATATAGCATTATTCTTGCAATCGCCTTCCACTGTTGCTTTTGAAAATCGTGTCGGATCACTGGAACCTTCGCTACGGCCCCAATTGCTAGTGACTGGAAAAAGAGATGCCAAAATTCTGTGAGGACGTCTCGCAGAACACCCCTGCCTTCACCTTGCTCTTCCATACCATTTACGTCCAGAACTTTAAAAAACAATATTGAACTTAAAACTTGTGGATCACAAAAGACTGCTATTAGATCTTTCAAAAGTGTGGCACGATGAACAATTACATCCATACGGTCAAATGTAATTTCATTTTGGGTTTCTTCAAGTTGTACCTGTACTAACAAGCTGCCTTGGGGCTCCATCTCACAGTTTGTGGTTGTAGGATTGATTCGCTCATTTTCCTTGACCTTAACTAAAAAAAAATTTAAGATGGTATTTGGTGTTGGCCAAGGTCAAAATTCAAAGTGATCAAGAATGCATTGAAGATTGGTGTATATCACAGAAATTAAAAAATAAAAATTAGTAAATTCATGGGATATACGACAAACAAACCTTCAACAACTTCTGGTGTTTCATCAACAGTGAAATCCAAAGAACACAAATCCATGGCCATGGTATCTTGTGTCCCAAATGCAGAGTCAGAGAGTATGGAGTCTGGGACATCAGGAAACGACAGAGCATCCCAACCATTGTCAGGAACTGGCGGCTTTGAAACTGAGTAGTCTGAGTGAGACGAGCTGTCATTCAAACCGTTGGCAACTACGGTAGAAAAATAAGTAAAATCCAAAGAATGACATTATCACTACTTATTATATAGCTAGAGTTTCACTGGATGCAACGATGACTGTCATTGGTTGGTTTGTGGTCACATGACCTTGGCTAAATTTCAATGTCTACCGAGCGGGCAATAATTGAGAACTTATTGCCTGCTCGGTCAATAAGTTTTCAATTATTGCCCGCTAGAACTTCGAACTCTTCACGGCATCCTATAAACAAAAGCTTGTTTGGTACGAAAAAAAGAATATTTATAGGTCTTCAAAGCATGTGTGAAGATTAACTGGAGAAATGTATTGCTGTTCTTTTGTTCTGAGACTTATATTTGTTTGGTTGAAGTGAAATTACGGAGCCAGGCGAAATGTTTTGGTAAGTCTTAGAGTTTGTCTTTTGTGTACTTTCCCTTGATAAACGTCGAAATTATTCAGCGAAACTCAAGCTATACAACAAAACACTTAATGTCTGCTCCCTCGGGAAACAGTTATAGTTTTGTTTTCCCTCGAGTCTCGATGTTTCCCTCGACTTCGTCTCGGGAAATATCAAGACTCTCGGGAAAACAAAACTGTTTCCCTCGGGAGCAGACATTAAGTGTATAATATTCATGATTTTGCTAGCAATAATATAAGTGGAATAATTGTTGTAATGTAAAACTATTCTCTCAATTTCTAATGCTTGTTTCAATTACACAAAAGCATTTTGCTATAAAGAGAAACCTTAAGGATCTGAGAAATGCAATAGGATCCTATCATGCAGTATAAGAATTTATACTACTATAGGATATCCAATAAAAATTACTATGATCCTTTATAAAATAACATTTATACTATGCGTGCCCTGATTGGCCAATAACCGTACAGGATCAAAGTATCCTGCACGGAAATCGAAAGCACCTTTGCCGTATTTATAAAAGCCAAAAAAGTTGCAATAAACAACGTATTATAACCATATTAAAATAAACAAAAAAAGGCATGTGTAAGGGATTGAACTGCAAGAACTGAAGCTTCAACACAAAGAACAAGTTTAACAAATGCTTAACTCGGACAAAAAAAAACCCTGATGAGTGATGATTTGTGCTAGCTCATAAAAACTCAGCAAAAAGTTGTGATCAGTTCAAGTTTTTGAAGCGACTTAAGGGAATAAAATTATATAAATACCTCTTGTATTCTTGCCTGATAAAATTCACTTGGTAAAAAGATGAAACTATCAATATACTGTAGCTCTCAACACAAATCCAAAATATTTTCGATACTGAAAAAGCTACTTTTCTTTTTCGGAGTTTTTTATAGATCGTTTCATGTAGCTTTTTACGCCCCAGGATATTTTAAAACATGATCCAAAAGGTGAGATAGCTGACTATGGTAGCTGCAAATACATGTACTTTTCAATGTTTTTGATATTCAGAGTTGGCCTTTTTTACCTAAGTTTTTCTCTTTAATTCGGCAAAACAAAACCAAAACAGGTTACGGCTTGTCAGCTTCTCCATTTCCCCGCTCAGTACAGTCGTCATCAAAGTGTTAGAAACGAAATGTACTTGGTTGTTGAGTCACCAGAGTGTTAGTGGAAGAAATGTGATTGGTAGTTGAGGAATTTCCAGAGAATTTGTATTTTCATCATGTTTCTTTATGTATACCGTTTTTTGAAGTCAGTTATTTTATAAAAGAAATACCAAATGATTTTCCGTACAGGATACTTTGATCCAAACACTTGGGAAGTTGCTCGACTTTCGTGAATCTAAAAACACTTGCCTAGCGACTCGTGTTTTGGTTACGCTTTTCTCAAGTCTCACATCATCCCGCGTACAGTATTTGGATCAGGGTATCCTGCACAGTAAATCAAATTGATATTTCTTTAATACAAATTCCTAATACTATAGGTTCTATTCAATAGGAATTCCAATAGGGTCATGGACCAAGGATCAATAATTATAATTATAACAAAATGAAGTATACAAAAATAATAAATCAATTGTAATATTATAGGCAATATGATCGATATCATAAGCACTTCATACTTTCATATTCCAACATTCTGCATATAAACAGATTGACTCGGCTGAAAGGTCTTCCTAATGATTCCTTGTATTTAACAATAGAAAAAGGCTCTTCAGTTCCAGGAAGGTGAAGCACCAAATCAAAATCTGGATACAGAAGAACCCATTCGCAATCCTCATCGTCTCTCAGTTGTTTGTTGTGTGCACATTGTTTTTCTATGCCAAGTTGCTTCACAGTAACATGTGTATCTGCCTTTTTTACTTCGATTGGAAGGAGTGAACCTCTCTTTATTTTTAATTGTTTTCCATCGAGTTCTACCATTCCAATATTGACCTATAACCAATAATATCATACATTATATACACTGTATACACAGGGTTCAAAATACATTATTATTATCACTATTATAAATCATCTTTATACAGGTTTACTTGTTCAGCTATACATAGAAGCTGTTATCCTACAAGAACCTGTTTTACATTAAAACTAAATTGGATTTACTGTAGATATTTTTGTAGGCTGTCTTGTGTATGAACATTTATGGTACCGACTATTTTGATATACAGGCTATTTGCCTGCTACGGGAGTCCACAGTCCCATGAGAGGCCCACCCAGGAATTATTTTAGTCAATAAGCTTGTATTCAAAGAAGAATCTCACAGTTACTGTAGATGCAACATTATCCTTACAGTACATTGGAAGTTACACCACGTTTTAAGATGTTACGCCACATTACTACCATTTGCAACCTACCATAAACTTATATGCCAAGGTTCACACGTACATTTACGTTTTAAAAATGCATTTTTTAGAGGAAACTTTTGACACTTAAACAATCCTATGATTAATCACAAACCCATTTTCGACAGGTGATTGATTAGGCTATTGTTGAAGTGTCAAAATTTTCCTCTAAAAATGTATTCTTAAAACGTAAACGTTCTTGTGAACTGTGGCACGGTTCAGAGAAGGTTGCAAAAATGGTAGTATAACATGTTATTAAAGCTATGTTTAAGGATGTCAGACTGTTATACGAAATTTTCGTTTTGAAATTCTATGACTGCGTCAACATGGATGTTAGACTTGTAGACGTTTTCTTTCAATTGGTGAATTTCGGTAAAATTTTGTAAATAAGTAGTTTATAAAAAGTTCTAAAGTGTAATTTAAAAAAGTGTAACTTTTTTAAATCGATAATTTTTATAGCAAAAAATGTGTCCCTACAACCTACCTTCATTTTTTGCATGGATATTGTCTACAACAATATCTATCATCTCAGCAATTTTAAGAAAATTCACTAAAGCAAACGGAAGCCACGCTGCTTCAATTACGCAAAATATACCAAAATTCCAACATCATTATTACTATGGTAACAGCAAATAATTGAACTTTTTAATAAATATTTTATATCTGCAATAGTTCTGCTATAGTAAGGTCTACTTAGTACAGTATGTATTTATCTAACAAATGTTTTAAGCTTATGAATAACATTTGATAACAAGTGTATGAAATAGCATGCACTTATTTAAACTATAGGCAGCCACCTTAATTAAGTGATATAATTACCAAAAAGCTAAGACTTTAATGTTTTATCAGCATTCCAATCTAGCTTGCAGATAAATTAATTTTAAACAAAAATGCTGAGATAAAATTGTAACTTAAAACTGTAATAATTTGTCAGTATTGGAGCAGTAGAGCCCTTCATGTCAGTCATGAGACACGTGTTAAACAGACTTACTACCATATTTCTTACTAGAACATTTTCTAGGTGAGTACAGTACATAATGTGGTTGTTGTGTCCAAGGATAATTTTTCTTCATCTAATCCATTGGTAATAACATACAGTACCGGTAGATCTTCCAGAGTTTGACGGTGTAGTAAAGAATTTTAGAAACCTTTTTCACTATAATTATACTGTAATACATGCAGGTATAGGTAATTAGTTCATAAACTATAATTTTGTGTAGAACTAAATATATACACATACTTAAGAACATACATAGATCACATCTCTTATTTAAATGGGTTAATTGGTCCAAAACCAAAAAATAGTATATAATTGTTGAGTACAGTATAAGTATGCATTGCCAACTTATTACCTTCACAATCTCATCTCTTTTTCTTTTCTTGTTTATAACCTCACTTCGTTCATCTTTTTTCCTTTTTTGGATGTCCCTCTTTTCCATATAAGCCTTAAAGCTCAATGGCTGATTTGCATTAGAGCAGGAAGCAGTTGATGGCGTAGAATTAGAAGTACCTTGTTTTGTGTTGCAGCTCAAAAAAGCTGACCCACAAGTCTTGCAAAAGTTTCCATGGCCACCATGGGAACTGCCACATGACTGACAGAACATCTATACAGCAAAATATTAAAAGTTTAAAAAGACAGTTAATAATGCTTGTATATAATTACTAATACATACCTGTACTTTTGGTTAATTTCAGTAATTGCAGCTTGATGTTAGTAATAATTGTCAGTTGTTTGCTGTACAAGCAGGTGTTAGTTAGTAATACTCAGAAAATGCTTTAGAGCTCAGAATTTTTCTGAGTATTACTAACACAGCCTGTACAGCATACAACTGACAATTATACACCTGTACTGCTATGTGTACATAAAGATGAAGTTATTTCCTTGCCTGGCACAACTTTCACAGAGAAAAAGTGTTCATAACAAGAATCAAAAGGATTCAGTACATGTCTCTAAAATACACATTGAGATACCCAAAAATATGCATTGAGTTTGTGCACATATGTAAATCTCATTTCAGTTTGTGTAATAGGCCTTTTTCATAAGTATGGCATCAGCACATCATGAGTATAAAAAGGGAATCTTGTGACATCAACGCAGATAAACATTGAAAGCTTCTGTTTTCCTTCATGTCTTTATGTATATTGAGTCAATTCCAAACATGACCATCACCCCCCCCCCCCAACCCCTCCCTGGGAAAGGACCCAGGCATTTGATTTTTTTAAAATTATAGTGCTAATTCCCTGCCACAGGGCAAAAACTGATGGGCAAATTCTCCATCCCTGGGCTGTGAAAAGGTGACAAATTCCACACCTCCAGGAGCATACGTCATTGATTGAGTTCAATAAGCTTGTATATACCAATCAATCTCTATTAAAATATATCAAAAAATATATAAAAATACCTTCAAAAATGTCCACAAGCTTTGTCAGGTTGTTCTCTACCAACCAAACTTTCACAAATTCATCATTCCCCCCCCCCCCCCGCCTTACCCATCATAATTCAGTGTATATTGAATGCAAAGTTGCAAACCACGAGGACACATTTGCACCCATAATTCTTTGTCAAATCCCCAGGGGTTTTAGAGGGCTAGTATAATCACAGAATAGTAAGACAACCAGAAGTCTGATTCGCGTGAAAACTTGTCTGCATTTCTTCAATGCGCATGTGCGATATTTTACACCATCCGACACCATCCTACACAATCATATGCAATGTCCTACGTCATCCTATGCAATCTTGGCAAGTTCCTCCAGCAGTTTTAATCTTCTTTTGAAGGTCCAAACTCCCGGGGAACTTGCCAGGATTGCGTAGGATGGCATAGGATGGCAAGGAAACTAGATGGCACGAGGCGACATGCATGATGACATAAACTTCAAAGGTTCCGATGCGAGTCAGACATCTGGCTGTCTTACTATTCTGTGGTGTAATGTCCCGCCCCTGGGAACACCGTGCAAGGCAAATGTCCCGGGGGGGATGGTCATGTCTGGAATTGACTTGTCCATTATTGAAGATATTTGCTTCATTCAGATATGTAACCATGTAAAACACATGAATTTTGAGGCAGTTCTTTTAAAATACCGTCTGTATTTTGCTAACAAAAGTTGAAAACACCGTTACGACTAATAGAAATGGTAACTTTCATGGTGAAACTGAGTACAATAGCTAAGTAAATTTGAGCTGGAATACATGCCAATTTTTAAAAAAACTTAGCTTTTTTAATCTGAACTACTACAAATACGAAGGAGTATTACTCAGTATAAATTAATTGTTAACTTACCATACTACCTATTCTTGTCTTTCAAAGCTTCACAGTTGGTGACTTGGATATAAATTAAAAGTCCATCATGCTTCAACGATCATTGAATCTTGAGCCCGCACTACGAATGGGATTCGCTTTTGCGTTTGTGTATTCTCTTTTGCGTTTGTGTATTCTCTTTTGCGTTTGTGTATTCTCTTTTGCGTTTGTGTATTTCAATTTGCGTTCGTGTATTCTCATTGCGTTTGCGTATTCTCTTTTGCGTTTGTGTATTTCAATTTGCGTTCGTGTATTCTCATTTGCGTTTGTGTATTCTATTTTGCGTTTGTGTATTTGGTTTTGCGTTCGTGTATTTGGATTTGCGTTCGTGTATTTGGATTTGCGTTCATGTATTTGGTTTTGCGTTTGTGTATGTCGTTTTGCGTTTGTGTATTTGGTTTTGCGTTTGTGTATTTGGTTTTGCGTTCGTGTATTCGGATTTGCGTTTGTGTATTTGGTTTTGCGTTTGTGTATTTGGTTTTGCGTTTGTGTATTTGGTTTTGCGTTCGTGTATTTGGATTTGCGTTTGTGTATTTGGTTTTGCGTTTGTGTATTTGGTTTTGCGTTTGTGTATTTGGTTTTGCGTTTGTGTATTGCACCTCTGGGCCACCGTACCTTAGCCTTTTTGTCCCCCCTATCATCATCTTTAACGTAAGAGTACATCTTACTCTTCAGCCCAACAAATTCTATGATGGGAATCCCAGCTGTCTCATCCTTCATCTTACCTATGACTTTCTTATTTTCTCCAAAGTAATATTCAGAGTCTACCGGATAGTCACTATTGTCAAACTTATCACGATCAGAGTGGAAGTCTCTATAGACATCCCCAGCGTATATCTCATAGAGTAGACTGTCAGTGTCAGTGAACAACAGCTTAGCCTTCGAACCATACAGATTTCCTATGTACCTATAGTGAAAGTCATACATCAGTAGATAACCCCCCCCCCCCCCATATGGTGTATCAAAGGGATGCTGCCTCATTAAATATTCAGCGTGACTCACGCACCATGACTCACGCACCATGACTCACGCATGACTCACGCATGACTCACGCCTGTGACATGATTGGGCAAGATTGGAATAATTATAGTATACATGAAGTTATATAAGCTCGGTTATTTCGTATAGTTGTTACTTTTCCTAAAGTGTTTTACCTGTGGAGTTTACTGTCTGCGATATAGTGTTTTCTTGGGAGTTATTTTCGAAGATATTTTTGTAGGTAAGATGTTTTGCATTTATTTGTTTTATATTGCCTGACGACGTTCACTGTGTATTTTATCAGAGTTTAATATACGTTGTGTTTCATTGACAGCAATGGATCTTATCGATGTAATCAAAGGTTGTACAATCGTCGAAGAAATTGAGGCGCTGGAATGGCTGTTTGATTTCGAGGAGAGGCATAAGGAAGCAGCCTTGTTTCAACGTATTATTATATTGTCGAATGCCTTGGAGCGTGATTTGGAGAACGAACGTTGTGGGATTTCTACGGTGTTAATGGATGGTTGGTCGGACGAGCAACGCGAATCCTTCAAGCGAGATTGGAACGATGATTCGTTTTTGGCCGAGATGGACGACGGCGGTCAGGCCCCCGAACCGGCGATACCCTCGTTAATGGATGGTTGGTCGAACGAGCAACACGAATCCTTCAGAATGGATTGGAACGATGATTCATTTATGGCCGAACTAGAGGATATTTCTGATGTCTCTGGTGAACCGTCAATACCCGAGGTATCTATCCAAACCGGAGAAGGAAGCCGAAAACGAGCCGCT
Source organism: Corallium rubrum (assembly GCA_964035015.1). NCBI lineage: Eukaryota > Metazoa > Cnidaria > Anthozoa > Scleralcyonacea > Coralliidae > Corallium > Corallium rubrum. The sequence goes on along the minus strand of CAXIUP010000067.1, from coordinate 77,530 downwards.
ATACCAAGTACGGAATCAATACCAAGTAAGAGATCTAAAACTGTTCCGTTATTTACGATAAAATCTGTTAAGCAAGTACGCGTGAAAAAGTTTAAGACCACGGGCCTTGATTATCGTGTTCAGTTTGGCGATTTGCAAGTCCAAGGTTTGCCTGATATCCTGAGGCAGTTACATCATGTATTTGAAAGTCTACTCGATCGCGTAACCGATGGTATTGCTATGCATGATCAGGTCAGGTTTATTATGCATTCGCCTCAACTCGAGTATCCTATTTCGTTAGCATTTATGCCTCGTGAGAGATTAACCGTTGAGAGAATCCTGGCCGAGATCGAAAGAGTAATTCAGTCGAATGATTCGTTTAAGTTAGATGATTCGATTACCGTCAATATTATTCATGTTGAGATGCCACACGGTGGTACGGGAAGAAAGCGAAAGATTGCTAATCTCGATAAGTATCTTACCAACAAAAGAGCTATCGTCCGAATCCAAAACAAGGACGATCTCTGTCTTAGCCGGGCCATCGTTCTAGCCAAAGCCAAAGTCGACAATGATGAACGGTACTCTAGCATAAAGGATTGTCGGGGACCTTTACAAGGTGACCTTGCTCGTGAATTACATGAAAATGCCGGCGTACCACTCGGACAGTGCGGTATCGAAGAAGTGAAAAAGTTCCAAGTCTATTTGATCGATTACCAGATAAACATTGTCTCGAAAGAACATTTGAATGCACTTATTTACTCTGGCCCTGAGGCACCGAAGCGTATTTATCTGTACTCCCACGATAACCACTATGACGTAATTACAAGCATGCCAGCTTTCCTCGCGCGTAAGAAGTACTGTCATACGTGTAAGAAGGGGTATGATAAAGTGGAAGACCACCTCTGCGGCGATACGTGCAAGTTATGCTACACGCAAAACTGTCCGATTACAAGCTGGGTATTTTGCAACGATTGCGCTCGATTTTTCAAGAGCCAAGAGTGTTTTGACAGGCACAAAGCATCTGTGGGTGAAAAGCGTTCAATTTGTGCATCTGTCATAAAGTGTCAACACTGCAAGCAGGTGGTGAAACGAGCTAATCAACACCCTCAGAGGCATCACTGCGGTCTTGTTCGGTGTACAGTTTGTCAAGAGTACGTGGTACCTGAAGACCACCAGTGCTATATTCAACCGGCGAAGAAAAGAAAAACCACTCGCGAAGCGCAATCGGACACGAATGATTTAGTAGATGATGAGGCGGACGTAGGGGAAGAAGCCAGCGACAACGAAGGCGAAGAAGGCGGTTATAACCAATTATTTTTCTTCGATTTTGAATGCGTGCAAGAAGGCGGCGAACATGTACCGAATTTATGCGTTGTTCACGACGAAAGCGGGCAAGAGTGGGTGTTTAGCGGTGCAAATACACGGGACGAATTTTGTGAATGGTTATTTCAAGACCACAATTCGAACAGTCTAGTGATGGCTCATAATTTCCAGGGATATGACGGGTATTTCATCCTACAATATCTCCATAAGAATGGTTTGGTACCGGAAGTTATTATGAACGGTGCAAAGATATTAACACTAAACGTTCCAGAATTAGACATTAAGTTTATCGATTCGCTATGCTTTATCCCAATGAAGCTCGCGAACTTTCCGAAAACGTTTGGTCTGAACGAACTTGCCAAGGGCTATTTCCCACATCACTTCAACACCGAAACCAACCAAAACTACCAAGGTCCTATACCCGACGCAAGCTTCTACGATCCAGACGGAATGCCTGCCGATGATCGTGCTAAGTTTTACAAGTGGTATAATAATCAGAGAGCCAGTAACTACGTTTTCGACTTTCAAGAGGAAATTCTGAAGTATTGCCGATCGGACGTCGACATCCTTCGACGTTGTTGTCTAGAATTTCGCGAACTGTTTCGTTCTGTTACTGATATCGACCCATTTAAAGATTGTCTCACAATTGCCTCGGCATGCAACTTAGTCTTTCGAAAGAACTTTCTTCGTGAAAAAACAATTGCCGTTATTCCACCGCATGGTTATAGACCTCATGATAAGCAATCGGTTATTGCCCTAAAATGGTTAGCGTATACCGCGCAATGCAACGATATTTCCATTCGGCACTCTCGCAATTTTGGCGAGCAACGTATCGGGCAGTACCGTGTTGATGGATATCATGCAGAGTCAAACACCGTCTACGAGCACCATGGGTGTTTCTGGCACGGTTGCGTCTCTTGTTACGCCAGGGACACCGTTAACCCCGTCAGTCAGCAAACCATGCAAGATTTACATCAGCGCACGCTCGAGAAAACGCGTTTTCTAAAACGTCAAGGTTACAACGTGATTGAGATGTGGGAGTGCGACTTGAAACGTCAACTCGAAGCAAACTCGGACATGAAAACGTATTTCGATAATTTTGAAATTTCTGAGCCTCTCGAACCCAGACACGGACTGTACGGAGGGCGGACGAACGCGGCGAAGTTGTTTCATCAATGCCAACAAGACGAGCAAATTCATTATGTGGACTTTACAAGTTTGTATCCATGGACGAATAAGTACTGTTCATATCCAGTGGGCCATCCTGAGATTATCACCGAGAACTTTGGCAATATCACAGAGTATTTCGGGTTGGTTAAATGTACCGTTCTCCCCCCACGTGGTCTTTACCATCCGGTTCTACCGTATCGTGCTAACGGAAAGCTTATGTTCCCGCTGTGCCAAACTTGTGCTGATGGATTGAACCAAGAGCCATGCAATCATACAGACCAGGAGCGTGCAATTCAGGGTACTTGGGTCACCAATGAATTAGAGAAAGCGTTGGAGAAGGGTTATCGTTTGGTTAACGTTCACGAAGTATGGCATTTCCCTAGACAGAGCAGCGAGCTCTTCAGCGAGTACATCGATACATTCCTGAAGATTAAGCAAGAATCCAGTGGTTTCCCCGAGGGTTGCGACACCGATGAGAAAAAGCAGCAGTATATCGACGAGTACTATCAACGCGAAGGTATCTTGATGGATCGGAACAAGATCGAGAAAAACCCTGGCCTACGTGCACTGGCGAAGTTGATGTTAAACTCGTTCTGGGGTAAGTGTAATACTTAGTGGTAAAAAAGAGGGAAGTAAGTTAAATTTAACAGAATGTTGATACGGCTATCTTTTTTTTTGTTTGTTTTTGCAGGAAAATTTGCGCAGAGAACCAACATGACCCAAGTAAAACTTATTACAGATCCGCAAGTGTATTTCGACATGTTGACATCCGATGAGATTGAGGTGACGGACGCCTCGTTTGTGAGTGACGACGTCGTAGAACTACGATATGAGTACAAAGATAACTTCATCCAGCCGAATGCCAAGACCAATGTGGTGATTGCTGCATTCACAACTGCCCACGCTCGGCTAAAGCTTTACAATACGTTGGAACAACTGGGAGAAAGAGTTCTGTATTACGACACGGACTCAGTGATTTACCTAAGTAGACCGGGAGAGCCAGAACCGGAGACCGGCGTTTATTTGGGCGAATTGACGGACGAGCTAGATGGTGGTCACATCACGACTTTCGTTTCTGGGGGTCCTAAGAATTACGCGTATGAAATGAACAATGGTAAAACGTGTTGTAAAATACGAGGTATAACTTTAAATTTCCAAACATTGGAGAAAATTAATTTTAATGTTATGTGTGATCTCGTGTATCTAAATATCCTGTGTGATATGGAAAGCACAGGTCCACCGAAAGTGGCTGTAGATATACCATTCAAAATTACTAGGGACACTCGCACGAAGCAAGTTATCACAAAACAACAACACAAGGATTATAGGATAGTGTACAATAAACGAATAATTGTAGATAATTTCAACACCATTCCGTACGGTTACTAATTTTTGCACATGAGATCTGTAAATAAGTGTAAATAGTTTAGAGATTTTAACTTTGTGTGCTGATAATTTTAACTTTGTGTGCTTGTAAATAAGAAATTTAATAATATATCTTTTATTAACACTACCAGTTGTCTTATTTTGAAGAAAAATCATTGCCAGGTGTGGGATTCGAACCCATGTCTTCTGGGACTTTAAACCCAGCGCCTTAACCATTCGGCCACCCTCGCGCTTACATTCAATTTTCTATATTTTCTCATAGGATTCAGTCTTGGGATTCAATGATTCAATGACTCAATTTTAGGATTCAATGATTCAATCTTAGGATTCAATGATTCAATCTTAGGATTCAATGATTCAATCTTAGGATTCAATGATTCAGTCTTAGGATTCAATGATTCAATCTTAGGATTCAATGATTCACTCTTAGGATTCAATGATTCAATCTTAGGATTCAATGATTCAATGATTCAATGATTCAATCTTAGGATTCAATGATTCACTCTTAGGATTCAATGATTCAATCTTAGGATTCAATGATTCAATTTTAGGATTCAATGATTCAATCTTAGGATTCAATGATTCAATCTTAGGATTCAATGATTCACTCTTAGGATTCAATGATTCAATGATTCAGTCTTAGGATTCAATGATTCAATCTTAGCATTCAATGATTCAATGATTCACTCTTAGGATTCAATGATTCAGTCTTATAAAAAGCAGTTGCGTGAAAGAGTGACATCAGTTTATGATTGACAGTCACTGGGTGAACATGTCTTACGTTTGTGAAGTCTGCGAAAAATCATTCGCTACATCAAGTAATCGTCTACGCCATATGAGATCTTTTCATCACAAAAGGTCTATCAGTGATAGGGCAACAACGTCTGCCCCATTTACTGCTATGACAACTACATTCACCCCTGAGAGTCAAAAAACGTACTCGATACAACTGACACATCCCTTTGGACTCTTGGTCTCTGGAGGCACCAAGACGGGGAAGACATCCTTTGTCAAACAGTTATTGGTTTATGCTAGCATTATGATCGACCCACCTCCGGAAAACATCGTGTATTTCTACTCGGAATATCAAGATACGTTTGGCGAAATAGAAATCCTAATTCCAGGGATTCATTTTGTCCAAGGTTTGCCCCAATCGATGCTGGATAGCATTAACCCCCAAACAAGAAATTTGTACATCATTGATGATATGATGGGAGAAAAAGACGCTGAAATTGCTAAACTTTTTACGAAAAAATCGCACCATGGGAATCTCAGTGTAATTTATATCGTGCAAAACTTATTTCATCAAAGCAAAGAGCATCGGACCATTTCCCTTAACGCCAGTTATTTATGTCTGACGAAAAACGTTCGAGATGCAAGTCAAGTGACTCATCTGGCTAAGCAACTGTATCCTAGCAACACCAAATTTTTTCAACAGGCCTATCAGATGGCGACTAAAGAGCCGTATTCCTACTTGTTTGTCGATCTCACGCCGACCTGTCCCGATGAAATCCGAGTAAGATCCGGGATCTTTCCGACTGACACCTACTACGTGTACCAGCCCAGAGTATAAAAGGGGCTGTTCAGTGACAATGCGATCATTTGACCATGTCTGCTTGTATAAGAAGGAACTGTGATGTTTTAAAAGTATTGCAAAGTGTAATCCTCAACTGCGAAACGCAATTATAAAAGCTGCCGACGACGATTTGTTAGAAGCCATTAGACAGTGTCTTTTAAACGTGTGGTGTGAAACAATTAAGATTACTCCGAAAACAGCAAGGAAACTAGCCCCTTATAACGATCATATTAAGTTTGTTGCTGATAAACGTAATCCAGTAACAAAAAGAAAGAAAGTTATTCTACAAGAAGGCGAAGGTTTTCTACCGTTTCTCCTAGCTCCGGTACTTGAACAACTAGCGAGTTTTTTAACCAAATAATGGAACACGTCCGGAGATTGGTGTTAGTTCCAGAACATATGACAGATCGAAAGAAACCCTTGGTCACTCCTTTAACAGCGCAGGTGAATGAACTAGATTCAGAAATGCAGTATGAACTAGATTCAGAAATGCAGAAATGCAGAAATGCAGTAATCACTTGAAGTATTTCAACATGAACGGACGTGTCTCTCCGAGCTCCGGTTTGACCTCGGAAAATGTTCAACAAATTACTCAAGCTTTCAAGGTGCTACCGAAATATAAGGAGTATTTGACGAATAGTGATGATGGTAAAGTCAAATGGATGGGAAACCTGGAAGAATTAAAACGATTTGTCTTTGATATATTTGGTGAAGATGGTAAATGGAGTTCACCCGGAGGAAGTGCTAAAGCGTTTCATAATAAAAAAATTACTATCACTTGGTACGCTAACAAGAAAACGATGCTATTCCAAGGCCAAATGGGTAACATGTTAAAAACACATATCCTGAAATTGAATGCAACTGAAAGCATGGTGTTAGACAACGATTGCAATGTGGAAGCCGAAGAGATTCAATCATTATCCTCACAGCCTTTGCGGGCACAGCAAGGAACGAGTATTGAATGTTTAGAGTGCAGACGTTTGTCGGTGGAGATGGCCGAAGCTAAACTCGATATTGAAATCCTGAGAGTAACGCTGAATAGATTTCACGAGTCCTTGACCAAATTAGAGGGCGCGATCATTCCTACGAAGACAGTTGTGTTAAAACAAGATGTTGGTACACAAACACCCCAAGCTTTGGAGCCTATTAGCCCTACTTGCCCCGAAGTCGACACTTCGTTCTCGAAATCGGTCTTTTCGACACGGGAGACAAATATCCACAGCAGTAAATCCTTTGTTGATCAAAGACAAGATGAAAGGGAAAAACAACAGGAAAAAATTTATTCATCTCTCTACCCTCAAATTGACACGTTGAGGTGCCAAAATCCTACTTCGGATGAAGTCCCAGAAGGCAATCAGCTATATCCCTTAACAGCAATGTATTGCCATAAAGACAAATGCTACACCCCTCTAAAACAACAGGCCAGTCAATTAAAAGAACAAATGTGTGACTATGTTGAGAAACACAATGGTCTACATTCAATGCATAAAACCACTCCATCGTCGGTAATTCCTAACAACTCTGTTATGAATATTGTTGGAATTACTTCACCAACCATTGATGATTTGAAAGAGCGCAGTCAAGGGCCACCTTGGGGCCACTCCATTGTCAACAAGGCAACCCACCGGGTCAATCAATTCAAAGAGCAAATGCGTGACTATGTTAAGAAGCATAATAGCCTACATCCAATGCATAATACCACTCCATCGCCGATTATTCTCAACAACTCTGTTAGTGTTGTTGAAATCATCTCTCCAACCTTCGACGATCCTAAAGACCTTGGTCAAGAGACATGGGGACAGTCCAATGGCAACAAAGTAACCCATCAACGAAGACAACATCAACAACAATTTAGACGACAGCCGCTCAATAATACAAGTGAGAGGGTTTTCAATCGTAGTAACAAAGGGAAGTATCAACAAAGAAGGCAGCAACAACAACACAGGCGATTGCCAAACCGAGCAAATCCGAATATAAATAGCCAAGAATTTTTTCGGAGCGCACCGACCAGAAACAAAGAGGCCCACCAAAAGCGATCAAAGTCGGTGCCACGATTTCGTTTACGGGAGCTAACGACGAACAATCGAACAGTCAGCTGGCTTTCTTATCTGGAACTCGTCCGAAGTATAACGCGTCAATAGATGATATCGATGAGTTAATTGGAAATGAAGGCTTTAATGTGTCCTACACACGAAATTATACAGACAATCAACTTACTAAAAGAGGCCGTTCTAATCATATTCCCGTGAAAGTTACTCATCCATCGTATAAGCCTCGTCTATCCGGTAAAGTCCGTGAAAATACGAGAACTAGGAGTTGCAACTTGATTGAAGTTGTCTTAGCAACAGATCAAGCTACATGTACAACGTCAACTGCTAATAGGAATGTTCTACCTGACGTATTACTTTTGAATGCAAGATCCGTTTTTAATAAGAAAGACGAGTTGGCTGTGTTAATTGATCAACATAAATCTGACCTTGTAATGGTCACGGAAACTTGGTTAACTGAAAATGTCCCTAATGAGGCAGTACATATTCCCGGTCTAACTATAATAAGGAAAGATAGAAACGGTGGTAGAGGAGGCGGAGTGGCAATATATGTACGTGATCATATCCCAGTTAAAGTTCGTAATGATCTGATACAACCACCTTTCGAATGTTTATGGGTAACCATACGACCAAAATGGCTTCCTAGAGTGATCTCCAAAATTGCTGTGGCATGTATTTACCTTCCTCCAACATTGGTATCGAGTGACCTGGAAAGTTTTTATGACTATTTTTGTTATTGTTGTGATCTTTTAACATCAGAAAGTCAAAGTACTGCAATCATCGCAGCTGGAGATTTTAACCCTTCGAGTAATGGCTTTCAAATTAATCTTATTTCGAAACACTGCCAGCTCAAGCAACTGGTCAAGGCACCAACTAGAGGAACAGCTGTTCTTGATTTAATATTAACAAATGTAGCTACCTGGTATGAAAATCCTAGTGTTTTGGCCCCGATAGCCGCATCTGACCATTGTGTTATCAAATGGCAACCTAAAGACCGCAGCAAAGATAAGAATATATTAAAGAAGATCAAAGTAAGGCCACTCAGACAATCCAGTTTACGAGAATTTAATGAATATCTAAAATTTTATGACTGGTCACCTGTCCTCCATGCTGTATGCACGAATAGTAAAACTGATTTGTTTCTGGAGTTAACAAACAAGATGATTGATGCCTTTTTCCCAGAAAAAATCGTAAAGTTACATGAAAACGATAAGTCTTTTATAACTGGTAGAATTAAGTGTCTTTTAGTTAAACGAGACAAGGCATACAAGCAGGGTAACTGGGGATGTTTTAAAGCTCTACGTCGGTTAATTTCATCCGAGATACGTAAGGAGAAGAAATTGTTTTACGACGATAAAGTCCGGCCAACCCGTTGTTCTAATCCAAAAGCGTGGTGGAAGAACATCAACAAACTTGTGGGGAAAAGGAATAACAGTGTGAAATTGTTAGATCCAGAAACAAACACTCCAATGAATGACAAACAAACTGCTAATCATATAAACTCATTCTTTGCGAGCCTTACAAAGAATTTTCCACCGATTCAAGGCGAATGGATAGTACTTGGAACGTCCGATCCACTTCCTACGATTGAATGTACGAGTGTTGAAAATAAGTTAAAACATCTTAACGAGAGCAAATCACCTGGTCCATACGATCCAACTATTAAACTAATTAAGATGTTCGCTAAATCTTTCGCCATCCCGTTGACTAACATATTTAATGAATCGTTTAGATCCAGGGTATTTCCAGAGATATGGAAAAAGTACAGTTTATGTGCGGTTCCCAAAGTTGCGCCTTGTTCCGTCGTGGACGAGTTAAGACCTATCGCACTAACAAGTGTGTTATCCAAGGTGCAAGAATCGTATGCTGTCGAGTGGATCCATGAAGATGTATGTGATAGGATTAACGAGTCACAATTTGGTGGTCTCCCTGGTGGATCAGCAGTTCTGGCTCTAATTAACCTTTTGCACAAATGGTATAAGGCAATGGAGTCCCGAGGTAAGATCGTGCGAATAGTATTCTTAGACTTCCGTAAGGCGTTTGACCTAATCGAACACAATAAGCTGTTGGAGAACTTCTCGAATATCGGTCTCCGCCCAGCTCTGATCGCGTGGTTGGGATCTTACTTATGTAACAGACAACAAATCACCAAATATGGAAACGAATATTCCGATGTTGAGAACGCCAGAGGGGGTGTTCCTCAGGGTAGTAAAATTGGCCCAATAGCCTTCATCGTTCATATTAATCAACTACCGTTAACAATACTTCACGATAGGACTACTCCTGATATATGCGAAGAGGATATTACAATGTTTATGGATGATACTACTTTATCAGAAGTAGTCGATGTCTCCAGTCATACTCCAGGCAGTCCTATCGGTAATTCCCAAGCCAATGTTGAGAAAGTCTTACAATTTGCAAGAGAACAATATATGGAACTAAACGCCAAAAAATGCAAGGAAATGCAGATTGATTTTCGTAGGAATAAAACAGATATCCATCCCATTTATATCGCAGAGCAGGCCATTGATAAGGTTAGTTCGTACAAGCTCTTGGGGTTATGGATTGATGACGACCTAAAATGGAACACTAATACTATCTATATAACGAAAAAGGCAGTTAAGCGTCTGTATTTTCTAAAGATCCTGAAAAGCTACGGTGCCCCCACGAATGACTTGAAAGCGTTTTATATTGCAGTGATAAGATCAACTCTTGAATATGCAGCACAAGTATGGAATGGGAACTTGACGCACCAACAAAGTGCGGATATTGAGAGAATCCAAAAACGTGCCCTTAGGATAATATATGCGGTGTATGATTATGACCAGTTATTACATAAGTCTGGTTTAAAAACACTTAGAGAACGCCGGGACAATTTGTGTGTTGACTTGATTAAGAATATGTCAAAACCAAGCCATAAGTTGCATAGTCTTCTTCCCAAAAAGATCGGACAAGTTAGGGAGAGAGACACCAGAACAAACGATCAAAGCTATTACAATTATACTTACAAAACCGAAAGATTCAAAAAGAGTCCTACAGTTTTTGCTATTGACCAGTATAATTCGAAGTTTAAAACAACATGAATTATATTTAGTATATTTTTAGTATAGACATAAAAGTTTTAGTATGGACATAACATTTTTAGCATATTCAATTATATCGAATCGTGGTGTATTTCTAATGACTTGAATTTTATATCTTGTAAACATATTGTAGTTTAGCTTGTATTAGCTATTTAATATGTATTAATAAACCATTATTATTAAGATATAACACAAGACGAGAAAGTGAAAATGTACGATCAGTCGCTTCAACGTTATCTGAATTATTACGATAAACGAATGAGTAGACCAGTACGTGTAAACCTCATACCGCCTACGACACCCGCTCCTGAAGAACCAGTGAATACAGAAGAGACTGCTGAAACAGCACCCACTGAGTTGCCTGGAGAGATAGAAACAGACATTTTAGAAAGTGTACCTGTAACAATGAAATCAAGAGCTCGACAGTTGGTTAAGAAACTTAAAGCGAATAACCTCATAGGATGGACTGACCAAGGACAGATGGTGTTCAAAGGACGACCCATTCCAGGTACAAATGTTATTGACTTAGTCAACGATTCTCTACGCCAACGAAAGAATTTCAACCCTGCTGGATGGCAGCTTTTCGCAAAAGCATTAGGAAACATGAATGTTCCCGAAGGCATTATCAGAAACGAAAATCGTCTGAGTGTGTTAAGAGAATATAAGACTAAAGATATTTCAGACACCACCCCCCTGACGTCATCTCCCGCAACATCAAAAAGAACAAAAGAAAAACAGAAACGAAGAGACAAAAACTTACATCCATATAAATGGGTTAAATAAATTTATTCCTTGTAAAGCTTTGATATTACAATAAAGAATTGTTTACAACATTAATTGTCTTGTATTTATTACACACAATAATATTTACGCATAAAGTCACGAACTAGCGTGTCATTCCATTCTTTATTATCAGTAAACATGCCAACAATTGTTGACATGGGTATATTTCTACATCGATGTAAAGCATAAAACAAACAATACTGTCCACACACGCGAGATCCTAATGACTGTAAAGTCTGTTCATTCCAAGTAAAACTGCTAGTATGATCTCGTAAAAACGTTTCAAAAGTTTTGCTATAAAATCCGGGTTCTTGTCCGTACGAGTCCATAAATTCCCCTTGTCCATCTGAAGTGATATAAATGGCTACCCAATGCGTGCCTGGTCCATCACTAGGATCCACATTCAAAATAAAGCCTCTAGGTCTTTTCGGTATCTGACTTGGTACACGATCCGATGGTAACACGTCTTTAAATACGGTCTTGGTAAATGGGTCACTTTTCAGGACGTTTAGGATTTGTAGAGTGTTCATCTTAACTGCTAAAGTCACATAGAACGTTGCGGTTGGCGTGACGATATTTATAGCTGCTGTCAGAGCCGTTCCAAATTGACATTCTATCGATACGTTTCCATTTTTAATCGGTTGAATATGATCACTCAGGCACAGATCAGCTGTCAGATCAAACACGAATAGAGTATAGCCATTTGCATACTCGTCTCGTGTAATACCATTACCATCATTTTGAAATAACTTGTTAGTACCAGCATACAAGGTTTGGAAAGCGGACACGTAGTTACTTCCTCTCGCAGCAGCAAATTTAAGCTGTAGGGGTTTTCCAGGTAAATGTTCTCCATTTACAGTCAGACCAAGATAAGTAATGTCATAGTTTTTGAAATTGAAAGGATTTTTGGTATAGGTACCATTATACGCATCTGCATCCACCATTCCGATGACCAATCGATCAGGTATAGGGCCTTGAAATATATTTGGTTGATTGCCTGACATATTTCCTCTCGGTACAGAAACCACTTTACAACTGACACGATTGATAGGGTACTTGGCCGTGACACGCTGAAGGGCATGGGTATGAGCCATCATAACGGTAGAAGAAACGTTGACACGACGAGCGCGAAATACACATTCTTCCAAAACCACTTTAAAGTCAGGATGATCTGCTGACGACACTAGGGAAAATGGATTTCTTGAACGCACTAGCTTGAGTTTGATTGGTACAGCACCAAGAATATAACGGGCTTGTGCAAACAGGTCGGAATGGATTCTTCCTTCCATAGCCACAGACTTACTCTGGCTTGCATGAACATACCGTAGTTTCAAACCCTTGTTTGCATCGGCATCTATTGCCACGGGGTTGACGATATCCATTCGCCCAGCTTGATCTTTATAGAACAGCGCTGAGGTTAGATGAGATGATTTTGCGTCTTTGCTAAAATTCAGTACAGTTTCCATATAGGATCGGTAGGGATAAGCAGTGCTCGACGGTGTGACAAGTTTGTTGTTCAGGTAGACTTCTACTTGAGAAAATAGAGCATGCATCCACAGATTTACAGGCCCGACTTGAACATCTTCATCGAGATCAGATCCGTCGTTGTTGGTTATTTTTGCTTTAACGTGTAGATAACTGTTTGCTAAATCGGTATACACATCAGAATTTGCAGCACACAGAAACTCGATAGTGTCTGAAGCTCCAATGCTCGATACTGGATCTATGTCTTCCCAAAATCCTTTATTCATTTCTACTTGTGTAGCAGGCATTACAAATAAATCTAATTCTGATTTTCCACAACCACACGAATCTTTATGCAGGATGTTAAAGGCTTGACTCATGATTTATATTTTATAAACGGTCCGATCTTTGCTTCTGTAGGCACAGATGTTTTCTTCTTCGCAGTTTGCGAACGACTGATGGTTTTACGTCTTGTGTTGGCTTTTATAGGAGAATTCACCCGTTTGCGTTTACGGCCGGCTCCTGATTGGTTCGTCACCTGACGGACCCCTTTTTGAGCAAGATCTTTCAAGGCTTCAGAACCACGCCCTTTTATAGCTTGCTTTACATTCTTCCCTGCCAGAACATCTTGACCAACGTCTTTTACAGCTTGCAGAGCTCTTCTTCCAATAGCTTTAGCTCCTTGTTTTACCAGAGGTATTGCAAAGCGTGCAATACTTTTAAAAAAACTTCCAATGCCATAACCTTTCTGAATACGTGCACCTCGGAAACCAGGTAGACTTCCACCTTGTTGTCTTCTCAAATAATGTTGTTGAAATTGCTTTACGTCTGGAATAATTGTATGTCTCATTTTTAAATGAAATACGAAGATCTCTGCTGTCTAAAGTGAAGTGTCACGATCGACTTCCCGAAGCCAAATGATACGTTTTCGTTTTTATCATCCTTTATATTCACTTCAATTGTTTCGAAGGACTTTACCTTGACAGGAATATATTGTAGGTTACGGAGACTGACGTTCACGTTTTCTCCATAAACTCCTTGAGTATTGACAATTCTGAGTAGAGGCACTTTGACATCACCGACAAACTGTGCATCCACGATATCGGTATATACATACAGGGCTGAAAATCCCGCGTTAACGTCTGCTACGTAAGGGCTTAGGGTTTTTTTCTTAATTACGGTGTCTTGTTGAAACCCTAAGGTTGTAGCAATATCACCAGATATCCACACGAGTGAACCTTTAGACACATCAATCATGACTTTGTGTTTACTTGCAATGTAAGAAAATTTTATCTCGGTTCGTGCCTCTTTTGTCATGCTACGGTTTAAAGCCCCTACGAGATCAGCAATGGTGTTATAGTAACCATCTGGGATAAGAGCCGTATCGTCATATTTTGTTCCAGCGTTATAGAGAAACGTTTGTTGATTACCTTTTCGAATCGTGCTCCATGTATGGGGATAATATAACTCTGATAAAGCTACTTCCCAATCACCTGTCAGTTGTATAGTTTCAGCAAGTTTCACTTTAAAATTTGCCACAGTATTATCTGGAAAATATTCCATAGAGCTATTGCTTGGAAGCGTTAAATAAAACTGTGTTGCCATGTCGAAGAACAATACACAAATGAACACACATTGTAAGGTACACACATTTTTATTTCGTTATATCCTTTACATTATCGGCTGGTACCCAAGAATTAAAATCTTCAGGATAGCCTAACCATTTAACAAGATACTCTTTACGTTTGCCATGCATGCGTGACTTAATTACTCTTTCTATTCTATAAAAGTCACTATCTGTCTTTGTAACTCTTTGCAATTCCTGTTCGTAAAATGTTCCTTCTAACTCTTCTCCGTGATAATCAGCAATCTTGTACACTGGCGGTCGTCTGGGTACTCGCTTCGTGATGGTGAACACCTCTTCGGTCCAGTTAGGTAAGTAGCCTTTCTTGAATGTACGTCTTGCTTTGCTAATCCGGACTTGGTCACCAGTGTTAAATTTATATTTGATGGGTTTGCTGGACTCATCACCATACAGTTTTTGCCATACAATACTCTCGTTTTCTCGATTGACATCTACCGGTCTCATCCCAATACTACGGTGTCTCGAATGGTTGTAGGAATACACTAATTTTTGTAGTACATCGGTATATTTCAGCGTATTCTTTGCTGTAAAATATTTCCACATTTTCCCCTTTAACGTTCGGTTAAATCGTTCAACGATGGATGCCTTGGTATCGTTGTGTGTTGTCAAAAATCGAATATGTTTGTCCTTCAATAACTTTTGAAAGCGTTTGTTGGTAAATTCAGTTCCTTTATCGGTATGAAGTGTTTCGGGCTTCCTTCCTTTCTTTAGTATCTTTTCAAAGGCTTTAACCAAACTCCCTGCAGTCTTTGTTTTTAATGGTTCCACCCACGCAAATTTGGACAGTACATCAATAACAGTTAAAACGTATTTATAACCATTATTTGTTTTACTAAGCGAATCCAAAATTACTAGATCGGCCTCCCATTCCTCGTCCATCGCTCCAACAATAACACGATTTCGCTTAAAATTATGTCGAACGGCTTTATGCAAAGTATAGGTATCTTGCTGTCTAAGCCATGTTTTTATCTTGTTTCGGGATATCTGAAATTTACCATCACTTTTTACGACACGGTATAAGGCATCTACGCCGCCAAAACTTGCCGGACTTTTTGGGTTGTAATACAGGTCGTGAAGGAACTGTTCCGCCATCTAATTCGGATGCTTGTATCACAATTTTCCCCCCACAGCACGCTGATATACAGCGAATCTTTCGAAAAATATTACGAAGGGCTATTTGTGGTAAACCTCCACAGCAAGTCATGTTCACGCGACAAAGGTTCGAGGTAAATGAATAAAGAGAAGTCAACGACACGATATATAAATGCAAAACATATTTATTACATATTAAATTAGAATACAAAACTATATAAGATCAACAAATGTTCAATGTTTCCAAGTCTGTAGTCAAGTCATTTACGGACTTTTGAAAAAGGTACTCTTCGTAGGCTTTCTTAGGATCAGTTTCGCGGCTCGTGAATGTCTCTCCAGTCTTTTTGACTGTATATCGGTAGGATGGCGGCATACCAAACAAAACAGTGTGAAAGGGTTCGAGGGGATCTTCTTCTGGTTTCCATTCAAAGAATCCACACGCATATTGTCTTTCGTTAGGACACGAGTAGAACAGACGACCTTGGTTGTCACCTTCTTTCTTGACTTTTTGGATACGGCAAACCATTCCATGTTTACACAACGGTTTTGGACCCTCGAAGACATCTCCCCATCGCCAAAATGAGCAGGGATTCTCTCGTTCAGAGCAGACAAAGTAAGGTCTACCGTAACTTTCTCTCATTTTATCTTTAACCATTCGCAGTGTCGGCAATTTCTGATGAGTAGAACAGACTGGATGTAGACAACCACTTGTTCGAAAAGCATCTACCGCTTTGCCAAACATGTAACAATCTTCTTCAGGGCAGAAAAACTGACAGCTAGGCTTTTGTCCACAGTACCAGAACAAACCATTCTTGGTCGTTGAGTTAGATGCAAGTTTACCGTGTAGACACTCCATTACAACGATCTTACTCTGACGACAAACAGTAAGTGAATGATACACTAAACGAAGGGACGCTGTTCAACTCTCTATGGTTACACACATATTAATTAGGATTTCTTTGTCTAAGTTCTGACGTCGCCCGGACTCGCCCAGACTCGTTCTTTTGTCTACATTACTAATGAGTTTTTAATGAGGTTTTACACATGGCAGTATGCAAATATCAGTCTTAGCAACACTTGCAATATGCTTGACAACGTTAATAAAATAGTCGAGTCAGCCGTTTAAACCAAGAGAGTTTTATCTCATATGTTGTCAAGTCAATACATCTCAAATCGTTTATCGTTCTTCTTACAGCTTCTCGAATTGATTCTTCATCCAAGGATTCGTTTACTCTATACACTAAGGTTAGATAAGCGATAATTCGACCGAAATTGTTAGGGTTCATCTCTTCATAAACGTGTTGAAGACATATTCTTGGTATTTGGTTAGTGATGCTGTCGAACAGTACTCTATGTTCTTCTAGAAAATGTTTAAGGTAATACGACAAAGTGTCTCTGTCGATATCAACGTTATTTTGTCTTAGTTCGTCGTAAATAATATCCATCTTGTCAAACGTTTACCGTACGCACTGTTGGGGTAAAGTGTATATACACAACACCGTACTTTAGTACTTATAACAGAATCAACTCTAGCATTTGCCTGAGCGGCTCATAGGGAGTCAAAGGTTAGGGTTAGAGGGTCCCAAAGGAGCATGAGAATGAATAAATAATAAATCGCACGGGGGGTTGAATGAAAGCTAGGGCTAGGGGGTTGGGGGAAAGTTAGGGCTAGGGGGTCCTGAAGGAGCATGAGAATGAATGACGTAGTAAAAATCTCGGGGGGTTGGCTAAAAAGCGGGGGTACGGGGGTGCCGGGACTAGGGTTAGAACTTAGTGACGTAACGCGACGCTATAAAATGAATAAATAATAAGTTGAATATTTAATGAAGCGGCATCCCTTTCTAGTCTCGATGGGGGGTATCACTACTTACATCAAAGTCTTAGACATGTCAAGTATACACATTCCAACGAAGGCAGGCCTGTTCAGTGTCAGACATTCTTTAATTTTATGCACAGCAACCAGGTTCTCATTGAATATCTTACTGCTGACGAATGTTGGCTTAGACACCAGTTTCAGTAGTTTACCTGGATTAGTCACAAGTCTAACATCCACCCTCTTCCTTAGGTTTTCCATGGTCTTACCGAAGACGCTATTGTTCATAAGTTTAAAGAAGTCTTTCTCGAACGCATTCCTCGCATGAGCCCTCTTCTGTGTGTTGTAGTCAATATACTGCTTCAGCCATGGGGACTGGTCAAATTCCAATGCTCTATGGATTTTCTTAAGCTTCATCCCTAGTTCCAGGTATAACCGCAAGTTCCTGTAATGCAGAACATACTTACTCTTATCCATGAGGTTGGGGATCAGTTTGTGGACTGTTCCTATGGAGATGTTATGCTTATCTTTTATGTTGCGGCAGTAGTCTGACACATATCCGATTCAACTTTAAGCTTCTCTGGGGTCAGTGGAAAGTCATTGTGTTTCTCATGCAGTTCGTCCGGGTACTCCAGATCAACCTCAAGTATCAGACCCCGGTCAGACTCATCACCGTACTGACTCAAGTCCACCGTGTCGGTATCAAGCCACTTAAACCCACCAGTCGGTAGGTACTGACTCATGGCCCACCCATAGAGGTTATTCGCATCCAGGTACATAAGATACTTACTGGGCAGCTTCTCATCATAATTTTTCATGTACTTATTATTAGCCGCCCCATACCTGTTCGCGATATATGACGTACCACCCCTCAAGCCCTTTTCAATAAACTGGAACATATTGATATCAGTCATCAGTTCAATTTTCACGCCAGTCATTTTTAGCATTGCATCCCAAGACAACCCAGGACTGGAGAAGTAGTGACATGGGTCCAGCTTATAGTACTGCAGACAGGTCTTCCTGAAGTTCTCGAAAACATCAGCCAACAACAGCACATCTGACTTCATGTACAGGTTATGGTACTCTCCCATATTCCTCAACCTGAAAGTTCTCCAGACCCTATGGGCATGTGTATAGTCATCGTCAGAAATGTGCTCGTCATTCAGGATGCTATAGAACTCATCCTTGGTCGGTAAGCAGGTGTCCTCAAACTTTTCGAAGCTGCTCATGTAGTCATATGGATACACTCCCTTATGGGTCATCAGCTCAAATTTCTTACCCTTAAACTCCTCAGACGTTAGCGTGAAAGCATCCCTGGGTAAGTTGTCAGCAAGTCGTCCTAGAGCACTGGACATGAACTGGAAGCTATCTATGAACATCAGATGTCAACCAAGCATGAATGACATGTACTTCTCCATGTTGTTAGGTATCACATTTATATCCATTCCAAATTTACCTATCTCCTGCATTATGAAGTGGCTGTCATAACCCCTTAGGTTGTGGAAGATTACTGGTATCTTATCAGTCATTCTGTAGATCATATTACATTTGCTGTGGGCTGATCCTCTATATTTCCCAGTGATGTGACAGTGATCTCTGACCCTTATATCTGAGTCCACATAACTACTATTACATATGTGGCACTCGGTGGATTTTTCATAGTCATCCATATCAGCTTTAGTCATAATCATATCTCTGTTGAAGAATTTCTCCTTAACACTCAGGCAGTAGGCGACTTCCTTCAACATCTTTTTCATAAATCTATAGACAGCCTTCTCGCCCCTATACACCTTCACCGGTCTACTGAAGCTATCATCAACACAACATACCACCTTGCACGCAAACCCACAGTCTATATGTTTCTGGTACTCTTGTGTGTACGATGACCTGTCATCTGGACTAGGTGCATTATTATGTGCCACCACAGCTTCAAAGTCAGCATATATCACGAAGGGTACCTCAAGCTGTTTATGGTGGTTGATGAATGTGAGTATGTTCTCACCCTCCTTAGGCATCTTTATAGCCTGTTGTCCATTCACCACAATACAGTTCTCACTATGGGCTGACAGTATAGCACCGGAGCTGAAGCACTGTAGGCAATGCATGCAGAAATGCTTTCTCTCCTTATGCTTAGTTTTACGGTACATGAACTTATTAAAGTCCTTAATCAACACATAATGCCTATCAATCAGCAGTAGGTTCATGCAGCATTCGTGATTCTCCTTGGACACATAGATTGGGTAAGTCTGTCCACCCTCATACCCGAACACATTTATGCGTATGCTGTTATGCGATTCTATCTTACTGTACTGTCTACTTGCGACTGGGAATTTCACACCAGTGTAGTCTAGGGTTGGCAGTAAGGCTTTGTCAGTTTTCTTGATTCTCTGAGGGTCTTTTTTCTGTGGATTTAGGTATCTAATATGGCACCATCTGAAACACTCGTTATCACTGTTCTTTATGTTTATCAACCCCTTTGCAGAGTTCCTCAACTCCATAGGTAGTTCTACATAGCTACTACCCTGTAATGGTTTGTAGGCTACCACATTAAGATAGTGGTTAAGGATTTTGTCTATAACCCAACCACTACCTCCAGAGGTCCATGACTCATACAGGTTCAGCATATTTTTACCCCCCACTGTAGTTAAAGACTTCAGATGACTTTTATCTATTGCGACGGAAGCTTTACTGCTGAAGTAGACATCCTTAAAAATGAAATCACCATTATCTCTTCTCTTCTTTAGTTCGATCTTCAGTATTTCCGCAAACTTTATACCCCCATATCTTCCATCTCAGTCTCAAGCACTCTGCAGATCAGGCTTCTTGTCTGGTCTATCTCGGACTCAGGATCACCTCGGTCTAGAATACTAATTTCCAGACCTCTAGTGTAGCCCTTAAGAGCCCTCCTAGCGTCCACAACTCCCAGCTCATCATGCAGATCCTGTCTACGCTTCGCGAACGTATCCACTGGTCTGTTCATATTACTAGCACCTGGTGTTATTTCTTTAAGTGGGTTTATATTCTTAACCGTCCTTGGCATACCCACATTTGGTGTTATTTCTTTAAGTGGGTTTATATTCTTAACCGTCCTTGGCATACTATAGCTATATATTTTTAATAAATAATTTTAAACGCACTATGTCTTCTATAGTAATTATATGGAAGATATGATGTCTGCGAAAATCCTAAGGGTTCGTAAGAAGATAGAAAAACTGGTAGGTAAAGTTTTCCACCTAATTGATATGGAGCGGGAACTGACAGATGAGTACATCAGGTTTATTAGAAGCCTCATGAAGTATGGGAAATCCTATGAAAATATTTACAGTGGTTCTTAAGCGAGTCTTTATTATGGAACTTCCTACCACAGTATCTACGACCAACGCCCCGTTTTGAGGCCTTGCTGCCTGCATCACCTTTACCAACATGCTCCCGGATTGCATTACCCGGTCTCCTATAACCAAGTGCTTCTGCAACATCCCTCCCCCGGAACCATATCTCATTACCATCCTTCTACGCCCTAATGAGTCTACCCTCGAACTTAAATACCTATATACTTATTATTTAGGATTTAAACGCACTAAGTATATATCTTCTATAGTAATTATATGGAGGATATAGTACAGATCCGAGAACGGATAGGAAAGTTGGCTGATAATGTCTTCAACCTGATTGATAAGGTAGATGATAGGGAGATAGATAAGATGATGGATGAGATCCTAGATCTTAATGAGTGGGGGATGAAACTGTCAGGCATTAAGCCCTACCCTTCATATACTCATCGACGCACTCACAAACCTCATAGTAGTCATTTGACACCAGGGTGTGGTATGCCTTAGCATCCAGCCTCTTCAGGAAGTCCGACTGCTCTTTTGATAGAACCCCACAGCCGTTAGGAGTCTTTAGCTCTATAGCCATCCCAATATAACAACTATGTGACTCAGCTAGTATAATGTCAGGTTGTCCAGATTTATATCCCTTCCTACAACTGTCTAAACGTTTGTCCCTACTATCCTGATTCTCACCAAGGCCTGGGATTATTATAACATCTGGGTAGTGCTTCTTCACATACCTAACCACATCGTAATGTAGTTGGGTCTCACCAGCTGCTACATCCCCCATCACTGATGGCAGAGCAACCTCATGCACTCAGTCTATGAACTTCTCCCGCCTACTTACTGACTTAGGAGTATACCATGCTGTTTAGGCTATGGATGTTGACCATATGGACTATACCTACATCAGGCCATACTGTTTCAATCTTCGCCTTCTTAATGTGCTTCTTCATAACGTTAAGCTTCTCAAGACCTAACGCCTTAGCAACAGCATTCCCATGGAACCATGTCTTAGCCCCATCCTTCTGCACCATGATGTCTACACCATCAAAATTGTATGTACTCCTCATAAGTGACAGAGGGTATTATTTCTTTAAGTGTCTCTTCCATCTTAGGAATACTGGACAGGTGCAGTTGATGTCCCAACCCAACTCCTTATACACAGATCCAAACAATCGATCATCGAACATGTCCTTGGTGCATCCCTCACACATGTCCCTCACGCCTGTCAACAGCTCTAGGCCCCTACGACTGGCCAACCTTATTATGTAGTAGTTATACCTACTAACATTTTTACTTATCAACTTCTGTCTCATTAACACTGAGACAACCTCCATGAAATGAGCTGTCAACATTCTCTCATCAGAACTCTTGACAACTCCCACTATCCTATTAGCGAACCACTTACTTCTCTTATGCACTGACTTCTTCTTACTCCACGACATCAGGTCCAGCTCTGGTACAGGTAATGTGAATGGCCCCTGCAGACCGCATGATGTACAGGTTGGAGCGCCACCGCAGTTGATACGGTAACCACCGCAGGTGCATGTATGTATCTGATCAATTTTCCTAAGTCTTCGCTCTACAGCAGTATCCCTTCTGCTCATATAATATAACATAAGAAGATATCTTTAAATGAACCCACCCCTATGTGCTGTGAAACCTATGGCAACTCCTGCTATATAGCCACGAACGCCGCCTGATACTTCTGCATCTCCTTAGAAGGTTTATAGAAGTCTTCAAGCTTAGGTTCACCTCTGAAGGTCATACCATCTGAGGTGTATGCTCTCAGCTTATCCAAGGCCTTATTAGTAGCATTTATGTCAGCGTTGGCATCACCCAACTCTGCCCGCAGCTGAGCTAACTTGTCCTTATGCCTTATCTCATTCTCATAGAATGCTTCCTTGGCTGCTGCCAACTTCTCCAGGCTGTGGTTGTGTCTCTTCAGTTCCTTCTCATATCCAGTGTGGTTGAGCTTACTGAATAGGAACCCAGCCCCAGCGAAACTGATTGCGGCGAATGTTGTCTGAATAACTCCACCTACTACTGCACCTGCCATAATGTTAACTATGTATTCTTAAATGGAACCTATCCTAAGAGTTCTTTCAAGAACTCTTAAATGGATCCTCAGGTATATACTTCTTCTGCTGCAGATATTTTACAGTTAGTGTTGATGCTGTAATACCAACTGCCAGCTTGATGTATGACTTCACACTTTCAGCTGATGTCAGCGGCTCCTTCAACAGCTTCTTACTAGCCGTACTAAATAGCACAACTCCTAATGTCACAAGCACAGCGTCAAAGCCTTCATTCATAAGTTCCTTCCTCTGAGTCGACATACCCCTAGTGAGATTTAATTAGAGTGTTCCCAGTTTACTGCTCTCAGCTGGTAGTTCGACTGGGGCGGCAACAGCAGCCACTTCCCTCCTGTCACTCCTCCATGCAAAGTACAATGACACGCCTGCTATCAGAAGTCCTACCAAGCCTAGCGTATAGCCTCTAGGTACTGTCCATGCATCTGGCTCCTCCATCTTTATCCTTTCCTTCATCTTCTTCTCTTTCGCTGCTTTGGAAATTGCTGCCAACCTCTTACCTGCCTCGACACGCTTCGGATCTTTAGTCTTAACTTCAGTAGTGATCTTCGGATCCTGATCCATCTTATAGACTACCTGAGATTAACTTACCGTCTTACTGTCAGATATACTGCAGATACCGCTAAGATAACTGTCAGATACTTACCAGTAAAAATCAAGGCACCTCCACCAGCCTCCTCAATGTCTGACCATGGTATGGTGACCTTAGCAAGATTAAGCTTCTCCCACTTCCTACTCTTCTTCCCCGCATGTTGTACATCTGCACCCCCTCTAGTTAGCCCCACCGACAGGCCTGTGACTAACGCTATTATACCAAGGCCAACGCCAGCTAACACACCAGCCCTCCTAGCAGTACTTCTAAGCATCCTACTCTGCCACTCATCGTAGTACTCCCTTATGCCGGTCCTGAGAAGGTTGCTGTCCTCATCTGTGAGAATCCGGCCAATTGACTGGAACTCACCTCCGAGGTACCTCATAGAATAGTCGTTAACAAGACCTTCATCACTCAGCTCCCTAGTGATCTTGAAGACATCATTGTCCAACAGGTAGTCGATGAATCTGGGATCACTGCATCCAGGCTCAAGGTCTAGAATGTTAGTGAAGAAATCCTCCGTGTCTCTGTACGCATGCCTTCTTTTAATCTGCTTAAGTCTCTCTTCACTGACATTTATTAAAGTATGGTCGTCATCATCCTCCGTCCCCAATCCTGGTCTGCTGAATGGCCTCCCACCGAAATCTGTTTCATCTTCACCCTGTTCTTCTTCAGGAACTTCCTTATCGCCGAAGTCCTCCAACTCATTCCAGTCCTCCATACTATTGCTCTGATCTTGTGTACGTGTGACATCGGTAGATCCTCCTGTACTTATTTCTAATCCTCTTCTCCAGTGGCATAGTACTGTCGCTTATTATGTTGTCCACCATAGACAGGTTGTTGAACATGTTATCGCTGTTGAACTCAATGCCCCTCAGGTAGCCCTTTATATCGTTGAGAGATTTTGCATAGCTTTTGTATGCCACCTCACACTGACTGACCTTCTCACTGATCTTCTTGTTCTTGATGTAGCCATGCATCAACAACCCGACGGCGCTTATGGACAGTGTTGCAAGACCACCTAATGCGCTGAATGCGCCGCCAGCTATGGTGAGGAAGATAGCAGACATGTTCATGGCCAGGTTGATCCGGCTCAGTCTCTTGAACTGCCACTGGTAGCAGGTAGCCATCATGTGATAGTGCTCATAATGTTTCTTCAGCATTTCAACTTCTTCCGGACTGAGTTTACTATATATATGGTTGAAGCGGATTATACTTTTCTCTCTAGTAAGCTCTGACATAACATAGACATGATTAAACAGGCTCATAGAAGGCTGCGGTCAGACAACTCTCATTACTATGAACCAGTCCAGTTATAGCTGGGTATACGTATCCAACAGTTTGCCTGAGCAGTGAGGTTGTCCAGTAAAGCCAGATCATCTACACTGAAATATATGATTGCTTTTATTTAGAACTCCTTTAGCTCACAGTGAACTATAAACTCCTGACCACCTGTGGCCCCTCTGACCTGCTCCACGACAATAATGATTATACGTACATCTTCAGGTATCTGTGTTATGTCGGTAAGTTGGACCTCTATACCTATGTCAATCCATCTGGCTGTTATGTCACCAAAGGGAACTGTGAAGTTAGGTCTACTTTTTAGTTCTATTCCACCAGATGATATGTTAGAATCAGCGGTCACTCCATCTTTATAGATCAACCTTGCGTAGAATTTAAACTTCATGTCATAGTTAGTCGTGTCAGAGTCTAGTGAAATGTCGCTTATGTACAACTTACTTGAGGATGTGAAGCTATGAGAGTGAAGAACGTCTGACCCTCTGTAGGTGCCATACTCAAAGTCAGGTACCCTCTTAGAGTTTAGGGAATCGAAACCCAGGTACTTATAGATTATGGACTGGGTCTTACTATTTCTAAGGAACCAATCGTAACTAATGGCATCGTATGGGTCCACCGGTGCCGAGATCTGTTTTATCCTGAAATTTTTCATGTCAATGTCGCCAGTAACTTCACCTATAACGCCGTCAGGCGCTGTGGTGTAACCCAGGTTCAGACTCATATAATAGGGTATATATACTTGCTGGCGATGTATCCACCCACAGCGGTCAAAGCGAGCACAATACCTGTGTTTGATGATGCTGTATCAGCCTTTAATGACTCAACGGATGGTGTGGTGGGACCGGTCATGGGTGGCGTGGTGACTGATCTGTCCGATGTCTCCAGATGCTGCCCCCCATCAGTGTGGACTTTCTTTGGTGTTGGACCATCCAGTGATTCCAGATGCTGGGCCCCACCTGTGTGAACTTTCTTAGGTGTGATGTGCTTAACCTTATGGTAGTTAATATTATTGACTCCGAATTTCATACTCTCTGTTGCTGTCTTCAGAAGGTTGTTGTACCCCTCTATAGCCTTTTTCAGAATTATCATCTTGCTAGGTACTAGCCAACTTTTAGGTGACAACGCTAGATCCTGTGTGACATGTGTGTCAGCTATGCTCCTATTCATGTTTAGTATCCAGGTGCTTACACTGTAGTTTGTTATGGCGTCTTCAGTATGAACTCCTGCTGACTTTCCAGTGACCCACCACCGTGATTGACTATTGACACCCTAGTCTTGGCCTGAGCGCCTAATATGCTGTAAATGTACGCCTCTATGGACTGGTTGAGACGTTTCAACCCAACCCTAGTCAGACCATTGGATGACTTTGGTACATAGCGTCTGTAGTGGTTCTGATACCCAGACCTAACTACTCTGACATTGTTAACCCCTCCAGAGTGTGATTCGTAGGAGAATGTCCACGGTAACTTTTCTATCTCCCTGTAGAGGTTGCCAGCCCTGAACTCTGTTGAGATGGCATGCATACTATCATTTCCCTCCATCCTTTTGAGAAGACACCTTATTGTGAAGTAGACGTGGTACCTAGCTATGGATGTTATCATAGGGTACACCTCATCAGATGGTGTCAGATGTTGCATGCTGATTCCACAGCAGTAGGTTGCAGCGTAAGTGGCAAATATGGTCATAAAGTATGAATTGGTGTCATCACAGTTGAATGGTTTACCTGGATGGCTTATCTTCAGCTCTGGCAGTTTGGACATGAAGTAGTCCTTAGAGTTGATGTAAACCCTGAAATTATTTATGGGATAGTTGAGCACATCTTCAGATGGGAACCCATCATACCATATATCATGGACCACTGTAGTGCTACCGAACTCATAGTGTTTATGCGCCTTTCCCTTTGGTAGTGGTGCTATGTCCGACGCGTTGGCTAGCCATATGATTGGGAAGCCGTTCTTCATGACTAGGCTGTGGGGTCGTACTCCGGTGAAGTTGTGTAGGTACTTCCACATTGACTTATCATGTTTGAAGGTGCTGCTATCGATGTTAGTTGACACTATGTCGCTGTTTATAAACCATATGGAAGTCTTCGTCAGGTTGCCTTCCTTATCAATTTCTGGGATGAATTCAAACTTTCTGAGAGTGGCTTTCGGGTATTCCTTAAGTAGGTTTTCCTTGGCTTTGGCGATTGACTCCCTATAGGTTCTTAACTACTTACTGTAGTTGCTGCCATAATACTTCCTAAGCGCTTCTTCCATAATATGATCTATATTATGAGGAAACTGACTGTGCTGATAGAAGGATCATATAAGGTGATTAGACTGGAGGAGCCTATAATGACAGGGAAAAATCCTCATATTCTGCTGAAGAAGGCTTACATAATGTGGGAGTACTATAATGTGTCCAGCAGTAAGGGTAACTACTATGTTCACAACAAAATGGTGAACAAATTCCTTGGGGATGGCTATTACACCTTCCAGGATTTTGAGAAGATACTTGAGGGGAACAGCGGGGTTACATTAACACTTAGTAGACCTGAGTCTAAGTGTACGATGGTGACTGACAGTAGCACGACGCTAGCAATGCATAGCAACTTAGCCACTTTACTAGGGTTCAGCACCCATACATTCTTACCAGGTAGTAGCACGAAGAGTGGACTGCTAAATGTGAATAATGGGCTGAAGTACTCGGTGGTGATGTGGAATGTGATATCTACGTCAATGAACTTTTATGACGGGAGGAAGAGTAATGCCTAGTGAGTCTTCGAGTCACTGGTGAGCAGTCGCTGTTCGGTTCGACACAGGAATTTGTTGACATTGAGACCGAGCTGGAAATTGGTAAAGGTGTTATCAATGAGTTGGAATTCCACGTTACAGATCAGAATGGAAAACCACTGAATGGTTTTGGGAGCATACTGTTGGAGCTGTATATCCCATAGAGTATATGGACAATGACATAGAATTGGAACAGGGGTTGAGAGATATATACTATAACCCATCAACTGGTTATCAGTCAGCTGAGAGACTTTACCAGAAAGCCCTGGCTGATGGCCTCCCCGGTGTGAGTAGGAGTAAGGTCGCTGAGTGGCTGAAATCGCAGGACTCTTTTACACGGTATAGGAAAATAGTTAGTAAGCACAAGTTCAGACAGACTAGGGTTTACTAACTCGGTGAGCAGCTGCAAATGGATCTTGTTGATATGGGTAAGTATGGGAATAAGAATGAGGGATACCGCTGGATATTGATGGCTGTTGAAATTCTAAGCAGATATGCCTTTGCCATCCCTGTGTATAGGAAAGACACTGGGAGTATGACTAAGGCGGTAACGTTGTTGCTTAAGAAATTTAAGTAGCGTTTTGGAGTGGATCCGGAACTGGTGCAGTTTGACGATGGTAAGGAATTTTACAACGTCGGGGTGAGGTCCTTACTGGAGGGAGCTGGTGCTAAGTACTTTAGCACTTTATCAGATAAGAAGGCTGCTGTTGTGGAACGGTTCAACAGAACCCTCAAGACGGCTATGTGGAAGTACTTCTACAGTAAGGGAACATATAGGTGGACTGACGTTCTAGACTCTCTGGTTAGCAATTACAATAACACTAAGCATAGAACTATACTGATGAAACCGGCTAATGTGAATAAAAATAATGAGGCTGAAGTGTGGAACACCATATTTGGCCACACCTTTGGAGAGTTCTCTCTGGCTAAATTCAAAGTTGGTGATACTGTCAGGATAAGTACGTACAAAGGCACATTCACTAAGGGCTATGAGGCTAACTTCACAGAGGAACTATTCAAGGTAATGAAGGTAATCCGAGGCGATCCAAATGTTTATGAAATAGCGGACTTAGAGGGTGAGCCAATAATTGGGAAGTTTTATGAAGAGGAGTTAAGTGCTGTTGTTAAGAAGGACCATGTGTATAAAGTGGAGAAAATACTGAAGAGGAAAAAGAAGATGGCCTTGGTAAAGTGGCTTGGGCATGATAGCAAGCATAATAGCTGGGTACCTGAGAGTGATATTCAGAATATTGGTTAGTTTATAGATGTCTGAAGGTGGTGATGTATTTGACGATTTTGAAAACAATCCTCCTGAACATGGTGAAGGGGATGGTGAAGAGTGGTTGGAACCAGAATCTGATGACCTGTTAGATCAGGTTGAGGATCCTTATTCTAAGACTGCATGGATTGATGGTGATATAGACTACTATGATAAAGACATTTCTGTTGTTAGGGTAATTGGGATTAAGGGTAATATTCAGACATTCATTAATAGTATTATGACTAAAAAAGGTACCTTCAGAAAAGGCTTGCCAGAGTGGAAGCGTAGGGATACGATTAAATTTATTAGGTCGTTTCTGGCTTTAACTGATGGTGGCAACATAAGGCCCCGACTGAATAATGAGGACGGTCTCAGGATAATCCGTGGTGCCAAGTTCTCGAGAGGAGGGAGAATTGGAGATTTTACGACTATTCTCAGTTACAATGGCGTAGACGTTAGAAAGATCGGCACAACTAAATTCACCATAGAAAAGATGAATGAGGGTTCATCAGCCGAGGTGGAGTTTAGTGAACTGGTCACTAGTGTCTTCAGGACTACAAGTGATTTTATGAGGTCGGTGGCAGATGAGACAGGGGTAAGTCGGGAAGTTGTTACTGATGTGGTTGACGAATACCCTGAACACACACCTGAGATGATTGAAAGTATGGTTAGGGAAAAGAGTAAACACTATAAAGAACCAGAGCCAGGGGAAAGGATAAAAGATCTTATGAAAATAATTAATGACCCCGCCATTTTTGATGGAACTGGTAATGATCCAGTTGATCTGCCAGAGATACCTGAGAGTGTGACCATGGAGATAGCTGAGTCCTCTGTTTCAGAAATTAGTGAGAGGTTGCATGAGAGGGTCGGGGATCTGACAGAACAGGAGATCCGTGAGTTCGCAGGGATGTTGGATCCTAAGGGGGATGCTGACACTAAGATAGGAGCATTGGACCAGTTGGCCAATGAATACAGACTGAAGGCTTTGAGAGAGACTGACCCGCTGAAGGAGCAACTGTATAAGAATATTCGGGAGGTTGCTGAGCTTAAGTCTGATCTGATACATATTGTTGAGAAAGGTGGTGTCCCTAAATATAGTGAGGCTAGGGCAGTGTTTGAGGAAGAGGTTGATGGTAATGAGAGTATAAAAGATCTGTCTAGGTTAGAACACTTTAAGGAGTGGATGAAGGGAAACTGGCTTGGTGCGACAGCGCTTGCTGTGACTGTGGCTTCCCTTCTGACGACGGTAATAATTGGAATGCGTTCTGCGATTAAGAAAGTCGCCAACGCTGCCGGATCATTTGGACGGTCAGTCTATAACACCTTCAGGAAGTTGGCTAAGAGACTTGGTCCAGTGTTGGGTCCCATCATAACAGCCCTTGGTAGTTTGATTGCCACGCTTCTGAAGTATGGTGCTGCGGGGTTGGCCTGGTTGGCTAGCAATCTGTGGGTGCTGGTGGTGGCGCTCGTATGGATGGTCTATGATAGGTACAGAAAGAAATAAGATATAACTTAGTCTATGTTGCAGGAAGATAGAATTACCCCAAGCTATAAACTGAAGAAGCCAGACAGTAGTAAGAAAGGTACTAGGAGGGTCGTCGACGTAACATTCAACCCGACACATATATCCTCTGGTCAGGACCTGTATGTAAAGCTGGCGACACTGCCGGTTAATCATGTACTCATTCCTGGAAGTAGAATGCTTACATTCAGCCTGAAAAATGGGAACAAGGAGTCATACCATCAGAACAATCTTAAGTCCACCCTATTTAAGCGAATAACCCACACGTTCAATGGGGAAACATATAGGGACTTGAATGAGGCCCATGTGCTTAGATGTTATGAGGACCTATGGTCTAAGTCTAAGCGGGCTGGGAAAATTGATCAAGGTCTTGGCGGGAGTGTTAACCTTGCTAAGCTGAGGAGTCAGGACGCGAGTGGTGATGCTAGTGTTGCCGGTGACGATCTTATGAGTGGCATCTATGGTGACAGGTTCACAGTTCCTATTGATGATGACTGGCTTAGTGAAAACGGGGCCATCTATCCTCATGCACTGCAGAACACACATGAGACTATACTAAAGATCAACACACCAGCGAATGTTCTTGTGCCTGGAGGTAGTGGTAAGGCTGTGCCTAGCAGCTTTAGGTTGGATAACCTGAAGTTGAGGTATGAGACAGTTGAGAATGAGATGCTAGCGGGCGAGGTTGAGGGGATCTATAGTAGGGGGAAATCTTCCTACTACAGCCACACCACCTTGGTTAAAACCTTTCCAGTTGCTGGTAATAGTACAAAGATCCATGAGAATGTGAACTTACCAAGAAAGGCGTTGAGAAACATTGTAATGATCTTCAAAAGAACCAGTGATAGAAGTGAGTCGTTCTACTACCCAGCTATTGAAAGTGTTAAGATAAGTTTCCAGGGCCAGCCAAACTTCCTGTACACACAGTCGATGAAGAAGTATGATTTCTTCAATGAGGCCAGTCGGGTGTTCTTCCCATGTGATGACAGGTTTGACAGGAATGTTAGTGAGGCGAATTTCTTCCACAACAAGTTTGCCTTGGTTTGCGACTTCTCAACAACAGCGTTGAAGAGGGTACAGGGCCAGGGTGTAAAGCTGACTGACACACAGAACGGTATACTCATTGAGGTGGAGAAGAGTGCTGGTACTACTGCCTGTATCTGCTACCTATACGTGCTGTCGGACGGGCGAATCAACCTGGCTAATGGACAGCTACAATCTATTCAGTATTAGTGTATATGAACCAGCCGGAGACTATTCTGATAGTTGGGCCATCTGGATGCGGGAAAACTTACACACTGCTTAACGAAATCCTTGCTGTAGAGTATAGGAAGTATTTTGACTTCATCATAATACTTTGTCCGACGCTATGGATAAACATGACATACCTGGACTGGGGATATTTGAAGAGTGATGCCGATGTCATCGGACTGGACATAAGCCCAAGACAGACTTGACCAGGTTCTCGGGGCTATAGTGAAAATTTATTCCGGGTCTAAGACTGCGATAATAGTTGATGATATGAGTAGCACAAATGAGCAGCATCTCAACGACAGTATGTTGACTTTTTTATCATATAGTGGTAGGCACCATTATATCACTCTGTTTATTTTGACGCAGAAGTTGAATAGTGTGGCGACTGGCATAAGGGACAATACCACCCGACTGATATTTTTCAGTACTCATAACAGGAGAAGTATGAAGGTGTTGAGGGATGAGTTCTTCGGGCATGTGTCAGACAGTGAAATGGAGAAGTCTATCATTGCGCAGCTTGCCATTGGTAAATACCTTGATATTACACTTAATGCACATCCGCCGACCTATACGGTTATATGAAATATGCTCTAATGTATGACGAAGAAGGAAGGCAGGCGTAATAAGGCTGAGCCAGTTGTTATTGAAGATGAGGCTATTGATAAACTAGTAGATGAGCTACAGATTGCGGAAAAGAGTATTGTCAACGCTGAGGAGTCTGGCATAGATACCAGACGTGAAGACCTAGTGAAGGCGTCTGAAGAAGGTTACATAACGCAGAAAGTTGAGTACATAAAAAAGTGCACTAATAAGACACTTGAGAAAGTTTACAAGGCTTATGAAGCGAAGAGGAAGGATGCGGACGAGTTCCTCACGGATTTAATCACCAGCCAGTTCTCATCTATCCTCGGCGGGCTGGATGCAATTGAAGACCCTAAGACGCTAACAGATGAACTAAAAGGTAATAGTATATTGAGAAAAGACGTTGAAAGTGCCATCTCAGTAGTTAGCCCGTATATACCCCTGATAGGATTACTCGGCGGTGTTGCTATAACCGGTAGACATATATATCAGCATAAAAGTAAACAGAAATTGCCACCTGCAGAAAATATGCAAATTCAGTCGGAGAGTGACAGCTAAATATATTTATTAAAAATTTCCCCTACTCTATTGCTAAAAATCGTCTAACGCATGCATCTTTATAGCTTCACTCTCGTGAAAAGTTTAAGTTCACCACGTTATATCCAATCTCTCTACATAAATTTTCTTATTAAGCTCCCATCTCTTTATCTTCACACTGTATAGAATAATGCTAAAGCGTAAATCCACGGAAACTATTGACAAGCCTGTCGGGGAAATCAAACCATGACAAACGAAGTAAACATTACACAACAGTTTTTAATGAATGCTTCACTTCACACTAGCGATTAAGGACATCTGTAGAATAACAACAGTTCCCCCAATAATCACTCCTGCGACGGTGTCTGCTGAATCTGCTCCTCCAAAAGCGTAATCTTCTTTTCACACTGGCTAATCTCTGCGTCTGTTACAGCCACCTTCCTAGATAAATCCTTCATACGATTGTTAATACCACTCCTCTTCTTCACAAGGCCCCTTCTAGTCTTCTTCTCTCTAGTAAGCAGCAACTCTAAACGGTCCTTGTCCATCTCTGTACAGTCCATAGCTTTCTCCGAGTACCGACACAACTTAGTAAACAACATTCCATTGAGCGTTAGCAACCACGATTTTTTAGAGTCGCGTTCATTTTCAACGCAGCCTGAAGAAAGTGTGGGTTGCTAACGCTCAATGGAATGTCAACACTAGTGTCACGTGACACTCTCCGAACGACACGTCGGAAAACCCTTAGCTGTTCCTACTTTTCAGATTTCGTGATTCATAATCAACTTATACTAAAGTCAATAATCCCATTAAGTTAGGCTCCTATGAAGTTAACAAGGTTTCGCTGAGCTGCTTTGACGATAAGAGGTACATACTTGATGATGGGGTTAGCAGCTATGCTTACGGACATAAACTCATCAGGGTTTTTGGTGAGGTGTTTTACAATTGTGGATTTGCCTTCATTGACTGATGGAGGTCTGGCCGGAAGATAAGGCTGGAAAAGTGATGCATGGAGCAAGGTCGGATGGGATGTTGGTCAGACGGCTAATTCAGTCTGACAGTAGTTGAAATTATACTTCACAAAATTTTTTCACATTTGTGTGGGATTCAGTGAAGTGGATATATTTTTGGACACAAACTTATAAAGTTCTATGAAGCAAACTGATAATTAGTGTTGGGCCTAAGTCTTTGCCGGTGATGGGGACCGGTGATGGGGACCGGTGATGGGGACCGGTGATGGGGACCGGTGATGGGGACCGGTGATGGGGACCGATGATGGGGACCTTCACACAACGCCTGACGGCGTCGTACGGTGACCGGTGATGGGGACCGATGATGAGGACTGATGATGGAGGCCGGTGATGGAGGTCGATGATGGGGACCTTCACACAACTCCTCACAACGCCTAACGGCGTCGTTCGGCGACCAGTGATGGGGACCGATGATGGGGATCGATGATGGAGGCCGGTGATGGGGCTGATGATGGGGTCGGTGATGGGGCTGATGATGGGGTCGGTGATGGGAAGATTTCAGGCGGGAGAGGCTTACCCCTCAGGTCTACGACCTTGGGTATGGTATTGTGATTATGGGGATAGACATAGGGGGGAGAAGAGTGTTGGTCTAGAGATGGTGTAACCTCCTAATTACATATGAAAAAGTGATGGAGCCGGCGACTTTCCAAAACTTTAAAAATGCGCTCGTACCCCCACATCCTCTACTACTATGGGTTTGCTGGACTCGTCACCATACAGTTTTTGCCATACAATACTTTCGTTTTCTCGATTGACATCAGCCGGTCGCATTCCAATACTACGGTGTCTCGAATGGTTGTAGGAATACACTAATTTCTGCACTACATCGGTATATTTCAACGTATTCTTAGCTGTAAAGTATTTCCACATCTTCCCCTTTAACGTTCGATTAAATCGTTCAACGATGGATGCCTTGGTATTGTTGTGTGTTGTAAAAAAACAAATATGTTTGTCCTTCAACAATTTTTGAAAGCGTTTATTGGTAAATTCAGTTCCTTTATCGGTATGAAGTGTTTCAGGTTTTCTTCCTTTCTTTAGTATCTTTTCAAAGGCTTTAATCAAACTCTCTCCAGTCTTTGTTTTTAATGGTTCCACCCACGCAAATTTGGACAGTACATCAGTAACAGTTAAAACGTATTTATAACCATTATTTGTTTTACTAAGCGAATCCATAATGACTAGATCGGCCTCCCACTCCTCGTCCATCGCTCCAACAATAACACGATTTCGCTTAAAATTATGTCGTACGGCTTTATGCAAAGTATAGGTATCTTGCTGTCTAAGCCATGTTTTTATCTTGTTTCGGGATATCTGAAATTTGCCATCACTTTTTACGACACGGTATAAGGCATCTACGCCGCCAAAACTTGCCGGACTTTTTGGGTTGTAATACAGGTCGTGAAGGAACTGTTCCGCCATCTAATTCGGATGCTTGTATCACAATTTTCCCCCCACAGCACGCTGATATACAGCGAATCTTTCGAAAAATATTACGAAGGGCTATTTGTGGTAAACCTCCACAGCAAGTCATGTTCACGCGACAAAGGTTAGAGGTAAATGAATAAAGAGAAGTCAACGACACGATATATAAATGCAAAACATATTTATTACATATTAAATTAGAATACAAAATTATATAAGTTCAACAAATGTTCAGATTTCCCAAGTCTGTAGTCAATTCGTTTACTGACTTTTGAAAAAGGTACTCTTCGTAGGCTTTTTTATGATCAGTTTCGTGGCTCGTGAATGTCTCTCCAGTCTTTCTGACTGTATATCGGTAGGATGGTGGCATACTGAACAGAACAGTGGAAAAGGGTTCAAGGGGGATCTTCTTCTGGTTTCCATTCAAAGAAGCCACACGCATTTTGTCTTTCGTTAGGACACGAGTAGAACAGACGACCTTGGTTGTCCCCTTCTTTCTTAACTTTTTGGATACGGCAAACCATTCCGTGTTTGCAAAACGGCTTGGGGCTCTCGAAGACATCTCCCCATTGCCAAAACGAGCAGGGATTCTCTCGCTCAGAGCAGACAAAGTAAGGTCTCCCGTAACTTTCTTTCATTTTGTCTTTAACCATTCGCAGTGTCGCCAATTTCTGATGGGAAGGACAGACTGGATGCAGACAACCACTTGTTCGAAAAGCATCTACGGCTTTGCCAAACATGTAACAATCTTCTTCAGGGCAGAAAAACTGACAGCTAGGCTTTTGTCCACAGAACCAGAATAAGCCATTCTTGGTCATTGAGTTAGATGCAAGTTTACCGTGTAGACACTCCATTACAACGATCTTACTCTGACGACAAACAGTAAGTGAATGATAGACCAAACAAAGCTGTTCAACTCTCTATGGTTACACACATATTAATTAGGTTTTCTTTGTCTAAGTTCTGACGTCGCCCAGACTCGCCCCGACTTGTTCTTTTGTGTAACTTACTAATTAGTTTTTAATGAGATTTTAAACATGGCAATATGCAAATATCAACATGAGAAGCAGTGAACCAAGCCATCGGGGTAAAGTTCGTTTATATTTTGTCAAGTCTACACGTCTCAATTCGTTTATCGTTCTTCGCACAGCTTCTCGAATGGATTCTTCACCCAAGGATTCGTTTACTCTATACACTAAGGCTAAATAAGCGATAATTCGGCCAAAATTGTTGGGGTTCATCTCTTCATAAACGTGTTGAAGACATATTCTGGGTATTTGTTCACTGATACTGTCGAATAGTACTCGATGTTCTTCTAGACAAGAGCTAAGGTGAAACGACCGAGTGTCTTTATCGATATCAACGTTATTTTGTCTTAGTTCGTCATAAATAATATCCATCTTGTCAAACGTTTACCGTACACACTGTTGGGGTAAAGTGTATATACACAACACCGTACTTTAGTACTTATAAGAAACAACTCGACGGTATTTTTCCTACGGAAATCAATCGGAGAACTATCGGTTATGACGTATTACACGGGGGGGTTGGATAAAAGCTAGGGTCTAGGGGGAAGCATAAATAATACATCAATATGATGTAGTGAATGCCAGGGGGGTTCAGCAACAAGCCAAGTAAGGGGGGAAGTTAGGGTTAGAGTGTCCTATAGGAGCATGAGCCATAATGATGTAATGAGATTAGGGTTAGAGGGTCACAAAGGAGAATGAATAAATAATTAAAAATTGAATATTTAATGAGGCGGCATCCCTTTGGTCCCTCGATGGGGGTCTATCACTACTTATATATATTTACTATATAAGAAATATACTAAGTATATTTCTTTGACAAACTCTTTATACTTTAGTTAGGTCAAAGGATGTTCTTACTCTCTCCCCGCTATAACGCCAGGTTCGACAAGACGTGAAAGGGTTTAAATCTATAAGTCAGCCGCTTGCCTTTATTTTGTTCGTACTCTACGAATCTCCATCCTGATTCTCATTTCGAAAATTAGGATGTGCCCAAGTAACATCATCCATGGGTATCCTATGCTATCGCGCGTTTATTTGTATAAGTAAAGCGTCTATAGTCACACGTGTTATGTATAGTCGGGATGACAAGCATCGTTTTGCTGAATCAACTTATCATCATCATCGTATATATTTATTGAAATTTATGTACTGTGATATAAACTAGAAGTTATTATCATAAGTGCTGCCTATCGCTCAACGCGAAATTGGGAAAGAAGCAGGGGAGTTTTGATGTCGAGTGTTGACGCACAAAACTGTATTATTATACGAATATGCGGTGTAAGGTGATCAGGTATATATAAAAAGGTTGGCCTCCACAAAATACTGCTGTTCTATAAAGGCGCAATTATGTCGATTTGCGCTGAAAATTTCAGGATTAAAATTACTTGGGCACATCATAATTTTCGAAATGAGAATCAGGATGGAGGTTCGTAGAGTACGAACAAAATAATGTCAAGCGGCTGGCTTATACTATAGATTTAAACCCTTTAACGTCTTGTCGAACCTGGCGTTATAGCGGACAGAGTAAGAAAGAACATCCTTTGACCTAACTAAAGTATAGAGTTTGTCAAAGAAATCTACTTAGTATATTTCTTATATAGTAAATATATATACAGCGTTTAAATTCCTCGCGGTTCATTCGCTGTGCGGAAACGGCAACCGACTGAAGATGATTCCCAACCTCGTACCCAGGGTCTTATCTCCGCTCCCCCGCCCCGCCCCCGCGCTGCGAAAAGACCCTGGTTGCGGCTGGTCACGTGCCCCCTAAAAATGGGGGGTTTTCAATTAACGATTTAAAAAAATACTCAGGGAGGAGTGACAAAGGTACAATTACAACCACTTCACCGTTTTGTTTATACAAATAATATATTACGTCTGGCGTCGTTGTCTGACTGTCTGATCGCAAAATATCTACTCGGTGTTGACAAAACATATCTCGCTTTCTTCTGTAATATACGTCGTCGAAGAACAAAAGATCATGTCGAATACAAAAGTTAAAGAAAGTCCGAAGAAGATATACCAATCGACTAAATATGTACATACCGTCAAATACATATCGACTTTGTCGGTCGCAGTGTTGGTGATGTGAAGTACCTTAAGTTAAGAATTTCAATTTGTACCAGGCAAATTTTGAACTGCTTTATTCAGCCGAAATGTCTTACGGCAAAAGACTTCCTTGAGACGAGTATTCTTCCTCGTTTAATCTAAAGGTCATGTGAAAGATTACAAAATTTCACAAAATTCAAGACGTTGGTTTGCGAGAGCCAAACCGCTCTCTCTCGCATAAAAAATGCATTGACATTTCAGCCAATGCCCCGATAACCGCGGCGAAAAGTGCCGAGAGAAGCGATTCAACCACATTCAGGACATATTGCAATACAACATCAAACCGACTGTCCTTTCACGCAAATTTGTCATCAACAGAAACTCAGGTATAAATACAGTTGTTGAATCGCGTTTTTCATTCTTTTACTAAACTTTATAGTTCGCCTAAATTTAATATCAGATTTTAGAATATGAGTATTAAAACTGACTTGTGTTGCAGCATTGTCATTGGGTGTGCAGCTTACTAAAGCTTACCACTCCTTCCATGATTTAAAATTCGTTTAGGCAGCACGTGACCAGCCGCAACCAGGGTCTTTTCGGAGATAAGACCCTGGGTATGAGGTTGGATGATTCCCTGTGGGCCTTTATATTCGACATATGTGTAACAACGATTGTGTTCCCCCGGTAAGGAAACCGGAGAAAGACCCCCAGATAAAATCAAAGTCGGAGCAAAAACCCGCGATAAAAATCGCCCCGCGACGATTGCCCGCGACCCGCGACAATTACCCGCGACCCGCGACAAAAAGGCGCGACCCGCGAGAAAAACCCGCGACAATTAGATTCTCTCTAAAACGTGGATCTAAACGTCTCCAGTAATCAAACGGCAAACGGTTAACCTCTAACCGCAGTTTTCGGTTTGCCGTTTGCGGTAAACGTGTATCTAAAGGTCTGTATTATTGCCCAACATACTGCTTTAAACAAAACCATAATACAAAATAATTTTGAAAATATTTACTAAGTTTTATTATGAATTCTAATTTATCTTTAAAAAAGTAAATACATGTACAAGTGTTATTATGCATTTTAATTTGTCATACGGGAAACTACCTATTTAACCCTTTGCTTACCGATGGGGCTTCTAAGTATTCCCCGAGCCTGGGCGTAGGGCGGAAGGCCTGGAGCCCGGTGAGGGTGCTAATCTCGACATGCGTGTAGTCCACTTTACACGCGTGTAGAAAAAGCGAGGGAGACGAAATCTGGGAAATAGTTTATTTATTTATTTATTTATTTATTTATTTATTTATTTATTTATTTATATATATATTTGGTACGGTGTCACGCGGTAAGAATATTTGGACACTGGTGACTAGTGACGAAGAAAACTAATAAATCTGTCAGTATTTTGCTTTCGTTTAACGAAATGGAGCCTGTTCTACTTAAATAATAAAAGAGAACGAAGAAAAGGATACAAACAGCCGGTTTAATATATCTTGAAGCAAAACCAGAGAACCTGAAGAAACCAAACGCCGTATGGTAAACAAAACTCGATCTGAATTGCAGTGGTTGTGGTCACTCAGTGGTCAAGTCATTTTAAAGTTAGGTAGGATTCTTCTTGTCTTAATGACCTAAACAATATACAGCTTCATGTTTTCGTTCTTTCCCTTTACTCGTCCAAACTATAAGTCTGCTTAACTAAAGCTAACTTAAAACACTTCCTTTATAAGCTTATGTTGATGTTATCCATTGACTTTGTATATGGGCTTTGGTGATTTTTTTGCTGTATTTCCAAAGTTTCGACTGAAACGTGGTCTGTTTAATATTTCTTTCTGGGATACGATTCTACTGAATTGTTTTTATCTCAGACTCTATTATAAATGTAATTTTGAGCTGTTAACTTTTAATTCTGCCTCCGCAAAACATGTATACATAGGGAAGCCATAAGCCATTTAAGTGCTTGCTACTTTTGAATCCTCCTAAAAACAATATATTTTTTACAACCACATCTAAGTTTTGCTTTGATATGTTCAACTTTAATTAAATCAGTTAGTCATCCTATCCATAAATTCTATAATTATCTCGAGGATTATCATTTGTTTTAAAATCTGTTTGTTTTTATATTGAAATATAGTAAGGTTAGATTATACTGCCCAAACAGAGAACGTAGGAGTCTAACGTTTCGAGCGAAGGCCCTTC
The DNA here is from genome assembly GCA_964035015.1 of Corallium rubrum. Lineage (NCBI taxonomy): Eukaryota > Metazoa > Cnidaria > Anthozoa > Scleralcyonacea > Coralliidae > Corallium > Corallium rubrum. The sequence goes on along the minus strand of CAXIUP010000067.1, from coordinate 37,202 downwards.
GTCAGAGAGAAACGTAAAGAGTGTAAACAAACAATGAGCTTATATACGAAAGGTAATCATGTGACCAAAAATAAGCCAATCAGATAAAAATGACAAGAACAAACTGATGAGATGTGAAAAATTAGCCAATCAAATCAAAATAACAATAACAAATCGATAATGAGATGCGAAAGACATTTGCTATTCATACCGTCGATGAGCAAGAAGGAGGGGGTGTGAAAAGGATGAGCGAGAGTAAAAATAGATAAATATATAAAGTGAAAACGCTGTTAAATAAACGAAAAACGTTCGTTGAGTCCTTGAGGATGAATGGTACCAATTTTGAAAATGTGACGCTTTTCTAGTCTTTTGCGGCTGACATTACCGCCAGAAATGGGTGAGATGGCACAAACTTGCATGTTCGAAATACAATGGTTGGCACTGTTAAAATGTCGGGCAACAGGCTTGTCAACATCATTGTTCCTCACAGAACGAAGATGTTCAGCATTGTATATCAGGAGTGCTTTAATTTTAAATCAGGGTGGGTGGGTGGGTGGGGTGGGGGTGTTTCAAAAAACCATTCAATAAAAGCGGGCGAGGGGTTGTTGCATTCATGTATTTCTAGTTATACTTTTATTCTGGTTAATGCCAGACAATTTTATACAGCACAGGGAGAGCTCTTGTACGTGAAGTGTTATAACAATTACGCTTGTGTTTACTAACTTGCCTTCAACATTTAGATAGTTGACAAATATTCCTTTGCCCTCTCACTGACACCTGGCTCTTCAAAAATCACAAGTGACATGGTCGCATCTTTTGTCAATTGCCTATCGTTTGGTGCAATAAACAAAGGCTGACATTGTTCAGGATTTCGCTTGATAAGAGAGAGGATAGGACCAAGACCAGCTGCAAATTGGTCATTTTCTCCTTTGCGAAGGGAGATGACATAATGCAGGTAAATGGAAGCAATGGCGTGCAACTTATTTTCCATTGTGAGAAGGAATGGCAGACCTGCTTCATCTAAATGAGTTGACACTTCATTTGCAACAGTCTCAATGTTGTCAATTGTTGCTTGGTCAATCTTAACAACAAAAACTAGAACCCAAGGATAGTGCAAAGTTTCGTAGAGCAATTAACAGTACTGTATTTCGACATAAAAAAAAACACTTGAGCTTTTTACAATTCAAATTATTTATTTTGCTTTAAATTAGACAATACATGTACAATTCAATGAAAAGTCTTGAGGATACAGTATGAAAAAATCTTTCTGATATTTCTGTATTAGTTCTAGTTTATATTAATAATTGATGAACAGTTAATCCAGCATTAATTAGTAGAGCTAAAATTTTCCTCGTTCTGTGCATAGGCGTAGAGTTTTGTTTTCGTCTAGGGGGGCTGAAGAGCTAACAGGGCCTTTCTAAGAATTTTCTCGTGGGGGGCGTTTACAAAAAGGGACTCTTCTAGGGGGTCCAGGGGCATGCCCCCCCTGAAATTTTTGAAATTTAGTCTTGTAAATGCCATTTCCTGCATTCCAAGGGGTGATTTTTAAGAACACTGAAGATCATGAAATGTCATAAAAACTAGTTAAAATACAACACATTTCACCAATTTTTCGATGTGTTATATGGGTGCTTTTGGCTGATAGGAATGAGGCTGTAACAGTTACTTTAGCCTAACGAGTAACCTATAATTTGTGAATGGTGATTGATGAGTCAGTTGATGCAACATTTCGGGGGGGGGGGGGCGGATCAGCCCCCCCATTGAGATTTCTCCGGGGCTAAAGCCCCACAGCCTCCCCACCCATACTCTACACCTATGGTTCTGTGAGTAGTCAGTCAGGAATCAAATGTGTCATAGTTCAATTTTTTAGCCATTTTAAATGATTGGTGTTGACCACTGACCTATATATAACATATTACAGGTCAGTGGTGTTGAGTAATCCATCATCTGTATATAGTCGGTAGTTTTTAAATGGAATGAATCGCAGGATTTAATCTTAAAGTTTATACAGGCCAAATCCACAATCTTTCAGGTTGATTGGTCATCTTTGTCATTGCTGTACAGTACATGAATGGTACACTGTTTTTTATCCTTTGAAGGTTTATTATCTGCAATGGGTATCTATATGCAGACTGTTTGCATTTATTGTAACATGAGAGACATTCATCCATAGGCAGAGCCATCACCGTTTGACAAGTACAGTATTTTGGTTTTGACAACATGACTTTAGTTGCGACAAACATCCATAGAACATCCAGTTTAATCAAGTGAAATGCAAGCCTGTCAATGAGAGGCGTGCGATCGCACGCGCACACCTCTTCACACGCCTGACGTGGATAAGGCGTGCGCTCCATCGCACGGAACTGCATTTTCTTTGCAAAAAATTTCGCCAGTTGAAAACCGAAACATCTTTATAATTCGACCTATGGGTCAAAATCTTCCAGTACAGAAAGAGTGAATATCCTAACCTCTGTCTTCTTGCCGAGCTAATTATCGCCATTTCTGGATCCAACTCGTCCGTTGAACGTACATTCAGTCTGCTGACAAGAATGCTCTCCGATCAGCGTTTAAGTACTAGTCACGCAACGATGAATATGCGCCTTAGAATTAACATCAACATTAACGACGCGCTCTGGAGTAAAGACGAGAAGGAGATGCTGATCGAACGGGCACTTCAAATTTACCACGAAAAACGACGCATACTCTCATTGGAAAAGAGCGAACCGGCGACTGAACCACCACCAACTAAAAAAGCGAGAACAGTGGTCGCCGTCGAAGAGGAAGTAACCGACAATGAGTCTGAAGAAGATGAAATTGAGTGCGACGAAGATGAAGATGAAGACGATGAAGATTAAAAAAAACAACTTTTTTACACAAACTCTTTTTTTATTTATGTAAACATTGACATTGCGATTGTCGTATGAAATTTATATTAAAACGTTTTGTTAGGCCTAGAGGGGGACTTTATTAAGAAAAGCGAGATTATGAGACAGAATTCCCCCCTGTAATAAAAAAACCCAAGACTTATTGCAAGTTTCTATTAAAAAAAAATCAAAATAGCCTTGTAGACCATTTTCCATGCCTGAAAAGCATCGCACGCCATCGCACGCCTAGGCCAACCAAGGCGTGCTGAGCACTGCACGCCTGTTATTTTTTCAGTGACAGGCTTGGAAATGCCAAATATTACTTGTAAATAAAGGGTCTTTTATAACTGCTTTGAGGCGTATTAGTTTGTCGCATGGTAACATGAGAGACACTCCTCCATAGGCAGAACCATCACCGTTTGACAAGTACAGTATTTTGGTTTTGACAACATGACTTTAGTTGCGACAAACATCGATAGAACATCCAGTTTAATCAAGTGAAATGCCAAATATTACTTGTAAATAAAGGGTCTTTTATAACTGCTTTGAGGCGTATTAGTTTGTCTCATGGTAACATGAGAGACATTCATTCATAGGCAGAGCCATCGCCGTTTTACAAGTACAGTATTTTGGTTCTGACGACATGTCTTTAGTTGACGTCCAACTGAATAAAACTTGCTTAGGATGTACACTTGATTTTCACTCTTTAAGTTATAGTAGGTTGATTACACCATTTTTTAACTTTTTAGCTGGAATGTAAATTGATAAAATTAGTCAGTTAATCAGTAAATTATTTTTAATCAGATTATGCGACACTAAGTGAATGGGAATGGTAAATAATTAAAAGAAGACTTACTTATAACACACTTTGTTCCTGCCAGAGAAAAGAGGGGGCAGCTATAGTTCAGCCTCCAGTCCCCTATCCAATAGGAGTATCTTTACCCCTGCCACTTGGTTGGGGAAGCGGTTGAGGTGACTTGTTTGTATTTGGGGAAAAAGATTGACAAATAAATTTTAGGAATTTTTAAATACTGGTTAGTATACATGTACTGTTCACTCTATGGTATTTAATCGCTCTCTTATGACTATAGATAAATATGTATATACATGTACATTTTTTTGTTAATTTATCATATCATATTTTAAGTAAATGAATCATGCCACAGATGCAAAGATAGGTTTATGATCACTAAAGTAAGATTCAAGAGCACCACTACAGTAAATTCTATGAGGAATATTTGTGTAAATATGATCAATTTGAGTTTTATAGTCAGTTGTTACATCATTAACAAGCTGTGCATAATGTTCTTGTTCACTAGGATATTTAGATAGAAGTTTTTTCTCAGATGAATTTTCCATTAAATTTATATTAAAATTACCAAGCATAATAACAGGGGTATCACAATGTTTTAAAATATTCTAATGAAGAAATTTTAATGCATCAATTACTTTAGAAATCTTTACTTTAGATTTTGAGCGATAAATTCCAACAATGTGTAAATTGTAAACTGGCTGATCAACTTTAATACTGTTATTTCAAAATCATTATGGTTACACCTCAAGGGTTCAGACACATTGTAGATTTTTTTTTAAATAAACAGCAGTTCCATATGGTGTTCTTGTAGTACTTTGTGGCAGGCTTGAGAGTCGACACTAAATAACTGGACTTAGATAGATCGTTTATTTCCAAAATACGTCAATTACAGTTTCAAGAGGGAACTGAATTACAGAGGTTTACATCATATATTAAAACAGGAATTTTGAAATAATTATGTAATTACTATCGTATGAGTGGTATAAGAAAAAAAGAAATTATTCTATATCAACACATATTCATAAATTTAACTATTAACTTAAAAAAAACTTTAAAAAATGTATATTAATTATTTTAACTGTTGACTATGGCTATTATTATATGCGACAGAGGCCGATGGAATAAAACTATTTTTAAACCTATTTGTCTTACACAATGGTATATACATTGGTTTAATGTTCCTTAAGGTAGTATTTGGTCGAGACGTATTAAATGGAATGAGGTTGTACAAACTGCCTTGCGGGTGGTTGACAATTTTGCGAAAAAAACTTTGGCAGAGTTCTTCTCTACGGTCATCAAGACTGCACAATTCAGCTAAATTTAGGAGCTCTGAGTAGGACATGTGGTATCCAAAGATAATACGAAGGGCACGTTTTTGTACTCTTTCAAGAGAAGAATTAATGTATTCAGGAAGGCTATAATGGAAGGCGTGACACGCGTATAAGAGTACTGGTTGAATACAGGTAGTATAAAATTTAACAAGTTCCTTCTCGTTCACAAGGGCTCGTTTAAGTTGAAGTAGAAAATAAAGTCTCCTGGAGCTCTTCCTGATAATTTCGGTTGTATGAGAGTTCCATTTCAAATTACTTTGTAAAGTAACGCCCAGAATTTTGATAGTGTCTACAGTTGCTATACCTATTTCTCCGGTAGTGGTAGCATCGTATAATCTTGGTGATCGAGAGAAAGAAATACGAAGCTCTTTACATTTTTTGGAATGTAGCTCAAATTTGTTATCCTTTGACCACTTGTTTACTTCGTTAATCATGTCTTGAGCGCGGCTACGATCACCTTTTTTTACCACTTCGTGGATGGTGGTGTCGTCTACGTACTTAAAAATACCATTGGAAGAGGGGACATCTAAATCATTGATCATAACTATAAATAACCAGGGTCCTAATTTAGTCCTTGGGGAACCCCAGCTGGAACAGAAACCCATTCTGAAAAACAGTCTGTTGAAAGTTTGACTCTTTGATGTCTGTCCGTTAAGAAATCAGCAATCCAGTTCAGTATATATGGGTTAATGTCGTAGGTTGAGAGTTTGTCAATAAGTAAATTGTGATCTATCAGGTCGAAAGCTTTCCTATAATCCAGAACAAAGACCCTGACATCATTACCTGATCCATCTGTTGCTTTAGACCAATTATGAAGCATATTTATGAGTGCGTGTGAAGTTGATGATTGTGGTACACATCCATATTGGTCAGATCCTATGTGTTCCAACACCGCTGGTTTTACATGTGCTTGGACTACATAATCCTCGGTTATTTTAGAGAGCGTCGGCGTCAGGGAAATAGGTCTCAGGTCTTTCGTAAGATCTTTTACTTGCTCAGATTTAGGAAGAGGAACGACGTTAGCTCTTTTCCATAAAGATGGGAGTTTTTCTTCTTGAAGGGAAGAGTTTATAATAGAGGTAACCGGAGCTGCTAGAATGTCAGAGTAATCTTTTAGGATCCAATTAGGGATATTATCAGGACCGTTTGATTTGTTGATGCTGATCTTCTTTAACTGAGTGGTAACAGATTCCAGTAACACTGATGGTACGATTGCATTACTGGTATCAAATCGTCTGCTAGTATCTAAGGGTTGGTATGACTGTTGTGGTTGTAGGAAAGCTTTATTTATCTGGTTTGCTAAAACTAATTTTTCTTGAAAATCGGGTGAATCAAGTAACGTAGTTGCTATATCATTATTTTTCTTCACCATGCCACAAAGACGCTTACATTCGTTCCACCATTCTTTACAATTAGAGTCACCAAGTTCTTCCATCTTCGATTGGTAGTATTTTGATTTACATAGTTTACGATCTTTGTTGACTCTATTTCTGCAGTGTATGGGAAACACGTCGTTTGTGACTTTGTCCAAACCATGAGAAGGCGAAAAAAAGATGAGAATTATTAGCTTGTTTTAACCAAAACAAAAGACAATGATTGTGAACAGATCACACCAAGCCCACAACTGAGTTTATCGGCTAAGAAAGTTTATGCATTCAGCGCCCTTCGTTCGTCATACCTGAGCCACTAATATCATACCAACTTTAAGAGAATAGAGAATCTCTAGTTCGACTCTATACATTTTAGAAATAGCAGTTGGGTACAGCCATACAGCTACCTTGGCGCGCTAGTGAAATAAAAACTAAAAACTACTGAAAATACCCTTACCTTGAAATATATGTGACAATTTAATCCTTTAGCTCAGACCATATTTAATTAGCCCACATAGTCCTTACTTTGACAAGAAAATTTATCGCCTGCTCTCTATAAATCGCTTGTCGGTCGCGCCTTCTTGTGTCTCCGCCATTATTATTTACTCGTCCGCTGTTAACATTTAGTTTAGCGCACGCGTAGTAAGATTTTAAACAAACGGGGGGAAAACACCCAGAGAAAAACATATTACTCGACCTCCGAGACTCGACATACTTCAAGATTAAAATGCAATATTTGATTTGACTTAGAGTCTTTCAAGAGATATCCGCAAATAATTTATTAAATTGTCTTAGTTATCAGTGAAACTCTTTAAAGTACCTATTAAAACAACGGTATTATTCATCCAAGCACGAAACAACTAATATGTCGCTAAACTTGGTACACCCCCCGGAAAAGTTTACACTATCTACCGATCGTGTGAATTTTCGCCACCATCACAATACTGCAGAGTTTCTGCAAAACTTTGCACTAAAAACACAACAAATAATAGAGAACAAAGTGAATGAAAAATAAGTGATAGATAAAAATAAGATGCTCGAATTAGCATTCTTAACTTTTGATAAAGATCACTTTGTCCAAAATTTGATCTTTATTGGGATTTACAGATGTATACATGTCACTTAAATGCTGCATTTTGATTGCTTGTTAATCTCATTATTTATGAATTTGATAGAAGCTTAGAATGGACTGGTAGAACTGATCGATCATTTCTTGACAGATTATTTATCCAAATTCTTATAATACAGTTTAAAATCCCAGATGTGATTTGGACAATCGGTCTACAATATTACATAAGTGATTCATTAATAAGTACGGAGAATGAACAGAGATTTGTGCATGTATGGTTTAAACAGTACCTCCCAGTGTCTAGGATAAGTGTAAATAATGGGCGGTTAGCCAATCCATTAGATCTTTCTTTTATTTAAAAATATGGATGAAGGGCGATGAAGTAAAGGCATAATATAATAAGAAAACAGGATTCTTTGATCAAAAAAATATTTTATTTCGAGCTTTCGGCCACCAGTCTGTGGCATTCAGACTGGTGGCCGAAAGCTCGAAATAATTTTTTTATCAGAGCCAGGGAGCGATGTTTCTTTATTCAATTATTTTTCTTTTACTGATCAACTAAGGCTATAGGCCCGGTTACATAGCCCACATCAATTTGTATAGCATTGGCTAGAACGTTTTGTTACAAAAGAAATGCACTTCAGTTTAAACTAAAATGTCTTGCTGTGCAAGAAAGCTATAATTATCATGGGCAGGCCAGCATATAAGTAACACGCAGCCGATCTAATAATTTATGGCGTTCCATCGCCGCCAAAAATCAATGTTGTGAATCAACAATCAACATTGTACGGCAACATTTAAGTTGACTCACATCAACATTCAACTTTGAAAAATGCAACAATCAAGAATAAAACCCTTGAGTTTGCAAGCCGCAACAACAGAGTTCACAAACATCAACTTTCCATCTTCAACATTAAACAATATTGCGACTTCTAATGTTGAATGTTGCGACCTCTAAATATCGAATGTTGCGACTTCTAATGTTGAATGTTGCGACTTCTAATGTTGAAAGTTGAGCTCTGAAGCGCGTACCAATCCGCCAAAATTATGACGTCATGGTAACCCGAGCGAGTTCTTTTTGACACACGAATGACACGATATCCTCACGAACAAGCTTCGGGTCTGTTTTAAAAATATGGCATAGCTGACACTGAGCACCGTAGTATCTGCTATAAGGGAAGTAGCAGATGGAATAGACCGTTTTAGAAATCCAAGAGATGTTGATTTGCTGAGGCTGAGGCTTGATTATATAAACAGGATGCTCGTTACATTAGATATTCCTGACGAAATTGTAAATACGATGTCTTCAGTATACCAGCAACTCGAGAATATAGTCGATAATAATTATGGTACAGATGCGCACCATCAGGCACCATCGAGTCAGGCTACAGGTCGAGGAAGGCCAAAAATCGATATTTCCAGAGAACAATTGGCATTTTTGGTAGATCAGGGATTTACCATTGGAGAAATGAGTGGCGTTTTGGGTATAGGAAAGCGAACCGTATAGAGGAGACTTGCAACGTTTGGTCTGAGTATTACTGGTAAGTGGTGATCTGTTGTGTGATACTGTGATTTACCCTAGTGAAATTTTAGTTTTAATTATAATTCTTCCAGTCTAAAATTTGTAATGTGGGCAATCATTTCCACTATAGAAATAAATATGGTAATATTTTATATAGTTTGCATATTACAGCTTCAGCATTGTTGTATAAACTATATTTATTCAAAAACTGGATGAGAAATTAATATTAATTATCTGTTTGTTGATTTAGGGACGTTCAGTAATTTGAATGATGATCAACTGGATGAACTAGTAATGACTGCACAAAGAGAGAATGCAAATATTGGTATCAGGATGCTCAAAGGTTATCTTCACAGTAAAGGACACAGAGTGCAAAGAGAAAGAATAAGGCAATCACTTTTAAGAACTGATCCATCTGGGGCTGTTCAACGATGGAAGCAAGCTGTTCACAGAAGAAAGTATAATGTTCATTCCCCCTTGTCTCTCTGGCACATAGATGGACAACATAAATTAATACGGTATTTTTAACTACTGTACTTAATGTACTGGTCAATTGAACACCAACCCCACCCACTCTTTTGCCCAGGACCCCAAGCAAATCACGTCAAAATACTCACCTCCAGTTTCGATGACATTCCAGGAAAGATCATTTAATATCACAAATGTACAGTATTACCACAAATATTGGGAAAACATTACAATACAGGCAACAGTATAACATATAATCAGTGAAGTGACTATTGTTTATGTCTGACTTTTTCTACCCCAAACTAACCATAATTTGCAATCTGAAAACTATAAAATGAGACAGCCTACAGACTTAAGGACTAATCATTAAAGGTAGGCCTTTTTTCATTGTAATTCTTGGGTGAGCCTAGGGATGACTAAGAATAGTCAGGGTTTGTGGTCTGCTCTTGAGAAAATTGTTTCAACAAAAGCACATTAGGTGCTCAGAAATCCCATCCTATTAAGGGGTAAGGTGTGATTTATAGCATATCATTTTAATTTTTAAATTTTAATTGCTTGTATAAATTTATCCATCTCCCATTTCCATGCCTAAAAATTAGTGGCCCTCACCCACCCTTTCTCCAACTAATGCTCTTCTCACCCCAACTGGGGACTGGACCAAAAAGCAAAAATTGTCTAATCCACCACCCCCTGGTGACAAAAAGTAGTTGAAAAGTTAACCCATGCCCTTGTTATCCTCATTATGTCCCAAGAGTGTGTGTGTGTGTGTGTGTGTGTGGGGGGGGGCTTCAATTGACTAGTGCATAAGTTAATTAGTTAAGTAGCTATATACCATATACCTCCAAATATAAGCCCCATGTATTAGCCCACCGATTTACTAACACTCTGGTCATTCAGAATATAAGCACCCCAGTATATAAACCCATGGGCTTATACTTTGACAAGAAAAAAATTTGAGCAAGGAAGAAGCTTACGACAATGAAGGTATCATAACTGTAGGGACAACAATGCCAGCAGCACTGATGAGGATGACAATAAATGAAAAACGCTTATGTTATCGTATGATTGTTTTGTTTTTATCGTGATGCATATGTTAGAATACATGCTATCACTAACAAAAATCTTGTCTGTATAACACCACCCACACCCCACACCCCACCCCCTATATAAGGCTTACATTGTTAATTGGGAAAAGGTTTGACAATTATTCTAATAAACCTGAGAATAGAATAGAATAAAACTTTACTTCACGAGGGAAAAGACGTATTAACCAAAAAGTTATCTAACATACGGCCCTCAAAATATAACAATACTGTAATTACAAAATGATATACTAAAGAGAATACACTATACATACAGGGGGAAAATGTTAAGTAGACTATAGTTAAGTAGAAATACATTTACAATTCAATAGAAATTTATAGTTTAAGGAAAACAAATCTTCTGGATGGTCAATACCAGTAAGTTTATCAAGAAAGTAATAACGGAGTTTGTTTTTAGTGGTAATTATTCTTACCGTTGTTGGAGCATCAGTAGTAGTACTTGCTGATGATATGGCGAGTTGCTTATATTTTTTTACCTGCATTATGATTTCAATAAATTAATGTTCAAAATCCTGAATGGATAACATGGGTCTCCATGCTGACAGACATGTGAAGTAGCAAGGAACGCTGAAAGTATGAACATTAGAGTCCAATTCAGTCAAATAAGCTGCTTCAGATGTTCATTTAACAGAAACAATACGATACTGTATTATTGGTTTCCTATGGTTTAGGTGGAGAATTGTTGTTCATGGTGGGATTGACGGTTACTCTCGAATACCCGTATACATACATGCGTCAAACAACAATAGGGCAGACACTGTTCTCCAGCTGTTCCTGGCTGCTGTTGAGGAATTTGGTTTACCGTCTCGAGTACGCTCAGACAAAGGAGGGGAAAACGTCGATGTGTCATGGTACATGCTGTCGCATCCGCAAAGAGGACCAGGAAGAGGAAGCATGATTACAGGTAACTAAGTTATATTGAATATGGTCTAGACAGTCTTGGTGCTCATGGGTCTTGGTACTCATGTTAACAAATTCCCATCATTTCTGTAGTGTAAGATCACTAAGATGTATTGTTTACTTTTACGTATTCCACTATTAAATCGACAAAAGAAGTTTTAATTAACCTTTTAACACTTAAATCAGTTTCCTTTTGTTCTTTTTATCTATTTGTTTCCTGCTTTATGTCTTTTCTTCTTTTTTTTCCATTGGTGTCCTTTGTATCAAATACTATGCGTTAAAGGGTTGAGAAACTGACTTAAACACAAGTTACGAGTACCAGATCTGATATTTCACAACTGAATAGATTTGGTCCAGTTTTTATAGGGACAATATTTCTTTGTGTTTGGCATCGCGTCGTAAAGTTGTATGTCAACTTTTTTTCTATTGTATTGGTAGGCAAGAGCACACATAACCAACGTATCGAGAGGTTATGGAGAGATGTTTTTCAAGAGTGTATCGTGTTATTTTATAACACATTCTACGAGTTGGAGAGGTGTGGTCTACTTGATCCTGACAATGAGGTTCACTTGTGGTGTCTCCATTATGTATTTTTACCAGTGGTGAATAGACATTTACAATCATGGAAGAATGCATGGATACATCATCCTCTGAGGACGGAAAAGAACTCCACGCCAATACAACTATGGATAAAGGGGCTCCACAGAGTATATCGAAGTGGGTCGACTGTGTCAAGAGAGGCATTTCAGGTAATTTAAAAAAATTGGTCAATTTTAAATGTGAAGAGGGGTTGTCTAATGAGATTAAAAAATCTATTGATTTTACGTTGATACATAGCTAAAACGTCGTACGTTGCACACGCACCACCGGTATGTAGATAAACAATGCTTCAGGTTTGAAAAGCGCTAAAGAAACCATGTAAAACACCCATGTTCTTTGTTCTTTGTTAGAGTGATATTTCAAATTACGGTGTGCATTTCGAAGGGCCAGTGCCACCGCAGTCGTCGGATTCCGTAGAAGTGCCTGAAACAACATGCCCTCCGAATTTGGATGAAGTACAAGTTATGGCACAATTTTCTGCACTGGAAGGCATGGCCATATATGATGTTGTTAACCTCTTTATAAACGCCGTGGAGTTTGTCAATGGCTTACTTCAGTTAAATGTGCAGGCAGAGTCGTGACATTTTGTTGTTATTTTAATTTAAGTACAAAACATACTCGATATAACATCTTAGAAACAGGCTCAGCATATGAGTAGAAACATAATCACTATCTGCTTTTATGATGACTTTAATAAATCTAAAATATTACCAATTGTCACGGTGTAGCCTTCAAGACGATGTTTTCGAAGTATACTCTATTAAGTTCAGTCTTTCACGGCGGCTCCTCCCCCTTGACGAATAAACGGGTCACCGCCTTGAAAGGGTTTACTTAAAATGTTAGCCAGTATATTGGCCACTTGTTCACACGCATTATTCAGCAAAAAAATAGGGAAACGATCACGCGGACTACATCCAAAGTAACGTTTTACGAACCACTGATACCTCTATGGGCCCTCTATTAAAGGCGGTTTTCCACCAGGCGACATTTGTCGACCGACTCGACATTTTTCTTTTGTCTTGGCTAATTAGTTCCACTCGAGAGCTTGCGAGACAAAAGAAAATGTCTCTTCGCGCGACATTTTTCGCCTAGTGGAAAACCGCCTTAAAACAAATCAACATAACATTTCTGAATAATATACAGGCATTAATGAACAGGGGTGCACCGGATAGTGCTTTTTTCTATCCGGCCGGATACCAGATATTTTTGTGTACAAGTTTTTGGCACCTCTATCTGGTGGAATACTTGAATTGCTTAAAAAAATAGTGGTGTTTAACATAGTTTCTGAGTTATAAACTACTTTGTGGCCGAATTATCCGTATTTTTGCCTAAAACTATTCTGTAAAATAAATATTACTTCGCATAAACGTCGAAAATACAGAGAAACATACAGAGAAAAACAGTTGCTGCCATTTAGTAGGCGGCCATCCTGGAAACGAGTCATTTATATTCGGATGATCGCGTGTCCACTTTTTTGAGTTTAAAAGCCGTGCCAAAATTTCACTCTTTAAGAAATAAATGATGCTGGATATTCTATACGCGTCATATATAGTGTATAATATTATTATTTCAAGAATTTACTTAGATCCTGGAAAATTACCCAAAAGTAATGCCAAATTATCAAAAAACAAATCATCCGGTATCCGGCCGAATATTAGAAAATAAACGGCCGGATACAGGACAGTGAGATTTGTCACTATCCGGCCGGATACTATGTCCGGTGCACCCTAATTAACGAATTCAACGATATTACAGAACCACGCACAGACCAGGCCATTTTCCCTAAAATAATACTCATATTGTCAGAAAATTCAATCTGTTAACCACTCAATGTTTATAGCTTTCAAATTAAATGCCCAAGTGCAGTGAAACGTATTGTAATGACATGAAACTATGTCTTACGAAAAAGAAAATCCCTTAGAACCATACTTAACGGCGATATCCATATGTTTTGCAAAATCTTCGAAGGTGGTGTATTTTGATGGCAAGGTCATACTCTGGAAGCATGTTTCCACTACAGGCAGCTCTATTTCGCTGTCAAACTTAACTAGCATCGTTTCTTTATCGGTTGAGGTCTCCAGCACGTTAATGCCTGTCCAAAAACAGCACAGGTTCACCAAGTCTACACCCTCTTATAAAAAAAAGGAAAAGGCGTTAGGAAAAGGCGCTTATAAAAAACTGTGCAAAGTTACAGTCAAAATGGAAATACCTTCCCAAATCTTCTTCTGTAGTTCGTTGCGTATTACTGTATTTCTGTAGCCGCTACGAAGCCTGAGAGAATCATTTGTTGAAAACTGTACATAAATAGTACAATTCAGCTTGTAATGGCATTTATCATAATACATACAATAGATGTTTATCCCAAACTGATACCAACAGACGAATATACATCAAGGATTGGAGACTTTTATCGCTAGACTTTCCTCACGCTTCAGTAGCGGCTACAGAAATACAGTAATACACAACCAACTACAGAAGCGGAAGTGGGAAGGTATTTCCATTTTGACGATAAATATATGGCAGAGTTGGGTGTAGTGTATAGGCATTACCGGTAATTCATGTATATTTCAAATACTTCTAGCATGTCTGTAACAGGTTGTTGACAACTTCTAAAAAGGCTGATGACTCCAACAGACTGATGACAAGTCCTTCCAACAACCTGTTACCGCTCTGCACTTAACAAGTCGTTAACAGGTTGATGCTAACAAGGTTGTAGCAGCTTTTTGAATGAACAGCATTGTTACAACCTGTTAACAGCCTTGCTACAAGCCTGTTGCGAACACATCCTGTTGACAAGCTGTGAGATTTTTACATGTGTAGATAGGCCTTTAGAGGAGGAGATACTGTAGATTGTATAGAAATAAATTATGACTGTCACCACAAGGACAAACAGTATACCGTAATGAAAACATAAAAGAAAAGGTAATTACCTTCCTGTCTCTGTTCGACCATGTCAATATAACGAAATAGGAACTGTGCCGTATGTTCGTTCTCATCCCTGTCCTCGAAGTAAATTTTCTCCTTGAAATCATTGCCATACAATCTGCGCTCATGATGCCTTGGGGAAATCAGGTTCGCAAGAACGGGCCACTTTGACATGTATGTGACGAGCTTTACCTCTTCCATACCTGTCAAAAGAGTGTACTGTTAGTCCCCACAAGAATAATTTTGGGCTTGCCCCTCAATCATGCAGGGCAACAAGGGATGCTTGTATTTTACCTTTGCAGATATCGTCTATTTCTAATCGTCTTTTTTGAATGATGTAGTAAACCAGTAGACCCTGAACCATAAATTTGCGATCTGAGTTATCTGGGTCCAATCCCGCCTCAAACAAGTACGGTTCCAAACAGCATTTTAGCGTCTCTGGAATCTTTTCATCACTCCCAAGACCATCGAACTAAAAAACAATGATTAGTTTTGATAATAACAGTGATTGGGTACAAGATTGTCTTGTCAGAAACACAAGGTAGTTGTCGTATAACTATATCAGTCAGAATAAAATGGATCAGATCTATTTAATGTTAATTGTGCACTATGAAGGATGTCCAAACCGGCCACTGTCTACTATAAATGATTGTTAATTGGTATATACCATGTGTCAAAGTTCGACTTTTGTGTTTTTTCATTGACGAGAGGTTCGAGCGTAGCGGTCCGAAAATGCTGAAGTTCTTCGTGTACTAACACGCATATAGGCTGGCCATATAAGTCCAGATGGCAATGTCATTATAATGTCAAACCTATACTCGCAGCTTTAGTTCACTGTCATATATGGGCTGTTTTTCGGTTAACACGTTTGAAAATTCAAACGGAAAAATGATCATGACAAAAGAAACAGCTATATAATTAGTAGTAAAATTTAGAATTGATCGATTCCCACCTCTGAAATATATTCACGGAGATCGGTGTCAGGGATATCTTCAATTGATAGAGGCGGCGGTCTTTCATCGACTTCGCTGGATAGGTTGCACAAGTATTGCACTATAGCAGGGGAAATTCCATGTATGTATGGACCACTATGCAAAGCACAATGACCAATTATTCTACCGATCGCCTTGAAAGCACCTGTAAGTCGTAATGCTTGATCATGCACAGGCAAACGATGATCTTTCTCACCCTCAAAAAATATAGTAGGCTTTGACGTGATTTTCATACCCTCATCCACTGTCTTGACTGCACATAAAAGAAATTCCCGTACAGGACCACTTCCTGCCCCTTCTTCGTCCTCAAACCTCACCCTAGGACGTGCCTTCAGGTTGTTTCTTCTGCCTTTATAACACGCAAAGATATCACGCTTGAGTTCCTCAACGCCTTCCATCCAGGATACAGTAAATAATTGCCGAGGGGCATTTTGGTCGATCACCTCTTCTCTAAATTTCGTGATGGCTTCACTAACATTACTAACATCTTCGTCACCGATCAATATACGAGGGGGGTCCTCAGTCATTTCTTCACCATTTGCTTGTTCGACGCCTAAAAGCCGTTAACAAGAACTGTGTAAGCAATTATTTTAAGGGTTAGGAGGGTGTCCGCAAAAGTCATCGACTCAGAAAACGTTTCTGACCTGCAGCCCTCGTTGCAGTCGCTTAAGAACTAAAATATTGTATGTACCTCAAAATTTTACTTGAGATAACCACTGTTTCATTAATTATTGCCAATTCTCTACCTAATCACGTGCCACTTACCGAGTAAGCTTTGGGCGGCAATATTAGCATCACCATCAGATGCCGATAGCGCTGCCTGGATGTCTTCAGCAGTTGCAGTTGGACAGATTTCTTCCAAAAATGATGCTTGACTATATAATGCAATAAAACAACTAGAGGTAAGAAAGCGAACCTTTCTAAATGAAAATTTACTGAAAGTTCTCTACGTCCTACGAGTACTGGTTCTTTGTATATGTTACCTAGATGTACCAGTCAATAACATGACTGAAGAAGTATCTGCGTCGTCGTTTGTTTGAGCTTCCCCTTCGTTAGACGGAATAATACCCCAATCTAAAACTCGTTGCTTCTAAGAAAAAAAAAAGAACGAATACAGCATTACTGGTTTTCAGTGTGATCTGTATCTTAAAAATTAAGCATGAAACTCACGTACTTTAACAGGGCGCCTCTCCTCCGGATGAGCCTCAGCAATATGATCGTTCATATCTGCCATTGGAATTGACAAACCGCATTCAATGCAATTTACAACAGGACAATCAAAGTGTGCCTATAAAATGATGATAATAATAATAATAATAATAAGATCGAGATATAATTAATTAATTAATTAATTAATTAATTAATGTTAATTTGTTTATGCATTTTCCTTCGGTCTTTCCTCCCGACTCATTTTCACTCTATTCCAATCATCTCATGATTTTTTTTTATTTTTTATTTTTCTTTCCTTCTTTCTTTTCTTTTCTTTCCTTTTCTTTTTTACCTTATTTCTCTCTTTTATCTTTCTCTCTCTCTCTCTCTTTCTTTATTTCATTCTTACTTTTTTCTCTGTTAATTTCTTTCTTACTACATTTGCATATGATTGTTTGTTAGTTTTTTCTGTTTACAAAAGCCGGACCAGCTCGGCTAACCGGGCTGATCCATTTCGAGAAAATCTTTTCTCAGCCACAAAAGAACATTTGAATCAACTTTAGAACATGTTTGCAACTATAAACTAAACCAAATATTACTTTAAATTTATGTTATCACAAGTTTTGAAACCACAGTAAGACACGAATCAAAAGAGTCAGCCCGGTTAGCCTAGCTAGCCCGACTCGTGTAAACAGCTTGTTTAGAAAAGATGTATACGAATGATATTGTAAGTAGTCATACCTGAGAATCATCTACATGGTCTTCGTTACTTAGGTCTAAGTCCTTTTGCAAAGGCCGCAGGTAAATTTTTGCGCTTCCTGCGGCGTCTTTTAGCCATCTGGGAGTTTTTGGGCCTTCCATTTTAATGAACCAGAATCATCTCTACGTTGGTATAGCAGCATCTCGTATCCGGTCACTTGCAATTTTGGAAATCTCTCCAGGATTTTTTCGTGACATTGCGCAACATTCATATCAAGTTGAAACTGAATAGTTGCTTCTCCGAGACCAGCGTTCAGTAGGAGAGTTCGGTCTCTTATTTTTACCAGAGGCTTCGAGGCGAGGACTTCAGAGAGGGCCATGAATTTTAGGGTGCACGTGGATTTCTTTTTCTCCTTTCCTTTGGTGCTTGACTTCCCTTTTCTTGCACCAGAAGAAAACGAGAAAAGACGTTTGTGTTCGTCGACTTGCCTCACTTGGAAAGTATTCACGGCAGATGAACTGACAGGCAGCCCTGAGGGCATACCTGGTCTACTCGATTGCGGAGTTGCTGGATTGCTCGATCTAATGTTATTCCCAGATGATCCTTGCCCTTCAGCTAGCTGTTGTTTACTTGGGACCCCCCTGTGGGAAGTAATGAATCAAATAAATCAGTGAAATCACCTCATACTGAAATTCTCTCATACTTGTACTAGTGTTTTCGATGTTGGATTGAGTGATCATTGTCTTGTATAAGCAATAAGAAAAATTTGTAATCTAAAATTAAGTCCTAAATTAGTAAACAGTAGATGCTTTAAAAATTTTGATCCAATTAAATTCAGAAATGATATCTTAATGTCCCCTGGCATATTGCTGAGACTGAAGTTCATCACAATAAAGCATGGAAAATATGGCAGCCAGCAAATGTTTCTAGACATTGCTGACAGTCATTCACCTTGTAGGAAAAACATAGTAAGGGGAAATTTTTCCCCATGGATTAATCAGAACTGAAACATGTGTTTGAAAGAGTCAAGTCTGAGAAAGTAGCTTCGAAATTTTATTCAGATGCAAATTGGGCTAACGACAAGCTACTGAAAAGCAATGTTAATTATGCTATTAAGACAGCCAAAACAGGGTATTCAGGGCTGTAGCAGGGGGTTACTTCCCCCCCCCCCTATAAGTTTCTCCACAGCAACCAGAGCTGGATTAAGGGTATGTTGAGCCTGGAACAGATATGTGGGCCTTAATACAGTGTATAATACATGCGCCCCTGGAATTTTTTTGTCCATCCATCCCAGTCTTAAAGGTCAACTCAAGGCAAATTACATTTTGTGCTTTATATACGTATCAAAGCACGTAGGTAGGATCCGAATATGATGGGGGGGGGGGGGGGGGGATGAATATAAACTTTTCCGTTGGTTTTGGGACGTTGAATCGACGAATTTTGAAGTATTTTTTGTAAAAAAAAAACAGGTTAACAATGTACTGTACCCCTAAAAAGAAATACAACTTTTAATCTCTTGGGGCTCATATAAATGAAAATGATATAACCTGGAACTCACATATATCAATATACTGTAGTTTCCAAAAATATACCTGTGCATCTTGAAATGCATAGGCCCTAGTATACCTTTTGAAACTTGATTAAATATGTCCAAAGCACTGATCTTACCTTATTTTGTTTATTGTAGTTCTGTATGGGGCTGTAGCCTGTGCACAGTCACCACCCTCCCCTGCACACAGGGTCAGGGGAGAGGTGGCTGTGCACAGGCTATATGGAGGAGCAACATTAGTAATGGTCTATCTATCAAAATAGGGACACTAGGATTGTTTTATGATCTTATATATATATATATATATATATTTAACAATTATACCATGAGCTCGAGTCGTATATGAGCACTACATAATATGAGCAAAAAATTTATTAACAATTCCATAATAATTTTTAATTAATAACGTAAACAAATGACATTTCTCCACCCTGGCCATGGCGCTTCCGTCATGCGTAGTGATCAAATGTGATGTACATTCGTAAAACGAACAGGGAACGTTCATCGCATGGATGATAAACAACAGACAAAAAATACAAGATTTGTGAAATTGAACACATCGCTACAATGATCAAGAATAACGATCATGCTATATTAACGTTGGTTCGAAAGATTACTGTTAAAAAACCAGTCAGTTGTAGATGTGAACGTTGCAGCCGTGGAAGTTGAATGTGGGGCCGCTTGTCATGTGTGTGCTTTGCCTGTTGACTGTTATTGTGTGGTTGTCGCCGTCTGATCTCATTTCAACCGACGATTGAAGGTTATGATCTTTGTGAACCGCTTTGTCCAAACATTGCAACGATGAGGAGGATTGAGGTGTAGCCATTTCTGGTTGAAGATATTTACTCAACGTGCTTGACATTCGTTCTTGTTCGTTCATCGAAGGACGACTGTTGTATGATTCAATCGACTGATCGGACTTATGGCTGGTGACCGATTTAATAAAACGGGTTTCGACATGAGCATCAGATAGTGCGGTCACGGAGGTAGCTCGTATGCAGTGGTTGGTTAATGGCGGTGTTATTCCTGCTCGTGAACTCATGTGACGAAGCATGTTTGCCAAGGTTGACTCGCCAACGGGAGAGTTGCAGTACCAAACTTCGCCATTTTTAGAGCTTCTCGGTCGTTGGAAAAGAGCATCGCACTGGGGATTTAGGTGCTTTAAATAATTCTGAATGGTGGCTACAGGACTGAATTTTGAAGCTGGCTGGGCAAAGATTTTCCCGTCGGACTCGTCTTCGACGTCGGCTAAACCGCCTTGGTGGTTTTTTGTTGACGGGATTGAACCTGCGACTTCCCGATTCAGCTCGAAATATAACTTGCCGTCTGCTGTTGATCTTAAAACCAGGATACTTGGCTTAAGTTTCCTCTGGTTTTCTCTTCCTCGTCATCCCAAGTAAAAGCCAAGGTAAAACCAAACGGTACAAAGCAATTGTGATGGATCAGTGCTGTCAGCTGGACCTAATTCGCCACTGTCAAACAACAACTTAATTTGCTCCTGGGTTATTGGCCTTTTGTGGACCAAACCGGCGATTTTCCCAGTTTTCCTGAGGTCTTTCACGAACGCATCTAACACTGAATTTGCTTCGGTAAAAGCAGGGTCGCCAATGATGGAAAATGGCTTGTTGTTTGGAGGATTTCTCAAGAATCTGTCAACTGCTGCTCGGATACTTTTTATCGTATTTTTCTTGTAATACGAGCCGTCAACTTGCCTAGCAGATGTATAAAACACCTTCAAGCAAGTGTTTAACTCTGCTTTTGTCATCTCTGTGATGTACAAACCGCCAGAAAAATTGGAAGAGGTAAACCAATCTAAAATTCAATGTAATTAATTTAATTTCTACCTTTCTCTCTTGTCTTTTAAAACTTTGCACTCCTTTTCAGTCCTTTCATGTCAAATTTAATTTCAAAACTACCTCTTATTTTGAAAAAGGCTTTGCTTTACTTACCATTAAATATTTTCATTCCATATCTTGTTGGTTTTTTTGGTATTTTCTGGTATTGCATTTTCAAGAAGGGTTTTTATTTCTTGTTCATCAAGCTGAGCAAAACGGTCAGCCATTTTGATTTTTTATTGCTTTCATTACTCACCGTATATGAGCTGATATACAGTGAGTAGCTGAACCAATCTTATAAATATATATATATATATATATATACATTCTAGCAACTTATATATAGGTACATTCTAGCAATTTATTGCCCTATTGGATGATCTGGGCTGCAGGGCCATAGTGGGGGATGGGGCTGGGAGTTGCACCCCCCTAATAATGTGTACCACTAATTTTAGTGACCCTAAATTTTCATGTTTTAGATGCTGCCATTGTTGCCTCCCTCCACCCACCCTGGGTTGGGAAAAAGTAGAACAGGAAAAGTACACAACGTGCTATTTCGATGTTTAAAATCTACAACAACCTTTTCCCATTCTATTTGAGAAAGATATTTAGCAATACGTCCAGTGTACATTCCTACAACCTGAGAAATTCTGCAGTTAACTTACTTATTCCTAAATATAAAGTCAGAGAAAGGAAAATGCAGTCTTCACTACATTAGAATAAAATCCCTGTAGAAGTTAGAGATCAAAACTAGGCTTGTCAAATTATTATTGAAAACATTTTGTAAATTATTAAAATATATAGTAATTTAAAAACTTATTTTAGTCGACTTTTAATATGTATTTTATGCAATAGTTAACACACGAGTAAAGTGTTCGTCCTCCTAAATTATTTAATTTGATAACAGACAAGCGGGTTGAAGCCGAGTTCGAACTTCATTCACAAACGAATCTGTATTGTGAGAGAAAATCGAGATTAATCCGATTTCTAAATACTGATTAAATATTTATTTATTTTGAATTTTCTTCATACATTATTAATGATTTGAGAAATATCATTGTAACGGGAAGACCATGTAAAATAAAGCTACTGTGTTTTTTTATAAAAATGTAATTATAAAGATTATGATGACGATAAGTGAAATGTGAATATTTATGCTAGCTACAGTCGGTTTTCTTTCATTTGACCTAGCTTGATGATTTTCAATTCGTTGCAGTTGATCTGCAACACGCTGAAGAGTGTCCTTAACGGATTTCAACTCTTGTTCCATGTCAAAAATGCTATATATACTCCTTAAAAATCTGGACACGTGCAATGGGATCACAGAATAAATACGACTTGTTCGTGAGGATATCGCATGTCAACAAAAAAGAACTCGCTCCGCGGCCCGCTCGGGTTACAATGACGTCATAATTTTGGCGGATTGGTACGCGCTTCAGAGCTCAACTTTCAACATTAGAAGTCGCAACATTCAACATTAGAAGTCGCAACATTCGACATTTAGAGGTCGCAACATTCAACATTAGAAGTCGCAATATTGTTTAATGTTGAAGATGGAAAGTTGATGTTTGTGAACTCTGTTGTTGCGGCTTGCAAACTCAAGGGTTTTATTCTTGATTGTTGCATTTTTCAAAGTTGAATGTTGATGTGAGTCAACTTAAATGTTGCCGTACAATGTTGCCGTACAATGTTGATTCACAACATTGATTTTTGGCGGCGATGGAACGCCATAATAATTGAAATAAAAACTTGCTCCACCTCCTTGTGCAATTGATGATCGGAAAATCATTCGATATCAATCGATATAATTTGTCAATTGATATCGATTGGTACTAGTCAATCGATGACCAATAGATAATCAAAACTTTTTGCTAAATTTCATCGCTGATTTTTATCGATATCCTTGGGGCTGTCAGCGACTCTACAAAAGCAACACAATCTGGGTGTTCAGTTAATTTCCATGGTATAATAGAATATATGCGCAACAATTGCAGTGATCATTTGGAAACCACGATTGCAATGGTCGCAATGGCTACGATCACCGAGATAGAAACTCTTCTATCTCAGCGATTGTGGTTTCCATATGATCACTGCGATCGCTTAGTATATTTTTGAGTGATGGTAGCGATCATATGGAAACCAGGCTTGTTAAACGGCAGAGCAACGCAATTTTTCGGTGTTGAACGTTAATACATTGCCTCTGGTATCAAAAAGTCTTTATCGTATAAAAAATAGTCCAGTTTAATAATAAATTCAATTGGTATTTGAAGTCGTTTCAATCAATAATTGATTGGTATTGAAAATCGATACCAATTGATCATCACAAAGATCAAGCTTATCGATTGCTTGTCAATTTCCAATATCAATCAATTAATTGATATTGATGGTTATTGATTTCCACGCATCGATCATCCATTTCATTGATTGCACATGTCTGTTCTTACACCACTCACTACATGGACTATTTTCATACACATTGAATACAGCGTAGCGAGTGGCATAACTTAGTGGGCAAGTTTTCATTTTGTTCATACATATTGTAGATCATCTACTTGTTGCCGCTTTGCTTGTCGAGAATAATATTTGGACTGCCTATTTTAAGACCTATTTCATACCCTATTTTATAACCTTTACAATGAATGGTGCATCTCTTCTAGCGTTTGTATGCATAATTAACTTAATAGGTACATACCTTTGTCACAGTGCTGTGAATTTCTTCATCAGATATATCGTCAATGGTTACAAGAGAAATTAAATTTTCTGATAAACCATTCGATAGGTATTCATATACAGGTGGTGAAAGGAATGGAAAGCCAGGTCCACCATTTAAGATGGAGGATGCAATAATCTTTCCAGCTAATTTAAATAACTTCCCCCTCAAGGCATCAGTGTTTTTCATTGGGAGAAGTCTTCCTTCAAACAACCGAAAACTTGTTTTGGGAGAAATTAGGCTCTTCAGCAACAAAGTGAAGTATTTCTGACGCGGACCACCTCCTTCAATGCCTGGCTCTCTTCGAAAGTGACACGGATTGGTGACAAGACATCAAGATCATGCTGCTTAAAATGCACGACGCTGTCTTGAAGGAGTGTATCTCTTCCAACAGTAATACGTTTACATGAATCATGAAGCCTTATTCCATCCAACAAATCAGCTAGTGTAGCCCCTTTGAACTCACCTGCCCAATCCTCCTCATTGAATGCTATAAATAAAGATAAATATATATATATATATATAGTACTTAAACTAACAAAAAACATGTCATGTATTATTTAATTCGTTTCAAAACTGTAAGCATACTCAGGCCAGCTGCAAAAGGGTCTATGGAGGCCTGGGGACAAGTCTTTAAATGGAGGTCCCCCTAAACAGCTCGATATCCTTTTCAGCATGATTAGGTTTCAAGGATTGTAGAAGGTGAGGCCCTGGGGCAACTCAGGCCTTATGCCCTTCTTAATGACCTTATGTAGAAGTAGTTATGTAGTAGTTATGTAGTAGTTATGTAGTAGTACACACACTGACCTAATATATATATATATATAATGTGTATGTATATATATATATATGTGTGTGTGTGTGTGTGTGTGTGTGTGTGTGTGTGTGTGTGTGTGTGTGTGCTTGTGTATCAGTATATACACACAGTATATATACAGTATAATATATATGACTGATATGAATATAATTATGGCACTAAATGGAATAGGAGCAAGGAATGTAACTTTGTAACTAGTTACAATACAAAATTTTTAAAGTAACTTTGTAACTGTAACTAGTTATTTTCCTTTCAATGTAACTTGTAATGGTAACTAGTTACTTTTCAAATGATGTAGTTACTATAATTAAAAACATTTTTGTATGGAATTTGATTAGATTTTTAATATCGTGAATGTGGGAATCGAACCTGTAACCTTTGGTTCAATTCCCATCAAGGACTCAGATAGTTTTTCTGAGTATATAGCTTCAGAGACCAACATGCAACATCATAAACTTTTTAAGTTCAGATTTTAAGGATTATATTGCGTGGTTACATTGATCAATTTCAATTGTTGGAGGAGTATGGAGTTCTAAACCCCAATGATGTCACTCACCTCTTTGCATTGCATGTTGCCTACCGGCAACAAATAAACAGATCATTGCAAGAATTTATTGGGCACTGGAATCAACACCCACTTAGTTCTGAGAACAACCTGTCACCTCTCCAACTTTGGATTACCGGAGTATTGCAGCATTCTCGTGAGTATTTTGAAATGACTGAACAAGTGATGGCTGATGTTGAAAGCCTAGCAAATGATGCAACTATTGATGCAGGTGAATTTAATGGTGATGGACAGGCAACTGTGGTTGTTCCGGAAACAAATGTTGATGTTCCTGAACATGTGCTTGAGATACTGAACACAGAGGCGGACTGGCCCACCGGGATACCGGGAAATTTCCCGGTGCGCCCCTTTGTTTTGCGTTTCAGGCGCCCACAAAGACAAAATACAGCTCATCAACGTAAATACAGTATTATGAAATACAGTTGTTACTAGTTACATTGCTAGGCTACTAGTCGTAATCTCCAAACACAATGATATACAATTTGTATTTTCTGAACTACTGACTCTGCATTAATTGTGTTATCTTTTCTTTGTTATTCACTCTTCATAAGATGTAACCTAATTATGTAATTTTTCTGGTATATAATAAATTATGTAACTGTAAGACTAAGACTAAGGACTGAGGACTGAGGACTGAGGACTGAGGACTGAGGACTGAGGACTGAGGACTGAGGACTGAGGACTGAGGACTGAGGACTGAGGACTGAGGACTGAGGACTGAGGACTGAGGACTGAGGACTGAGGACTGAGGACTGAGGACTGAGGACTGAGGACTGAGGACTGAGGACTGAGGACTGAGGACTGAGGACTGAGGACTGAGGACTGAGGACTGAGGACTGAGGACTGAGGACTGAGGACTGAGGACTGAGGACTGAGGACTGAGGACTGAGGACTGAGGACTGAGGACTGAGGACTGAGGACTGAGGACTGAGGACTGAGGACTGAGGACTGAGGACTGAGGACTGAGGACTGAGGACTGAGGACTGAGGACTGAGGACTGAGGACTGAGGACTGAGGACTGAGGACTGAGGACTGAGGACTGAGGACTGAGGACTGAGGACTGAGGACTGAGGACTGAGGACTGAGGACTGAGGACTGAGGACTGAGGACTGAGGACTGAGGACTGAGGACTGAGGACTGAGGACTGAGGACTGAGGAGACTGAGGACTGAGGACTGAGGACTGAGGACTGAGGACTGAGGACTGAGGACTGAGGACTGAGGACTGAGGACTGAGGACTGAGGACTGAGGACTGAGGACTGAGGACTGAGGACTGAGGACTGAGGACTGAGGACTGAGGACTGAGGACTGAGGACTGAGGACTGAGGACTGAGGACTGAGGACTGAGGACTGAGGACTGAGGACTGAGGACTGAGGACTGAGGACTGAGGACTGAGGACTGAGGACTGAGGACTGAGGACTGAGGACTGAGACTGAGACTGAGGACTGAGGACTGAGGACTGGCTGAGGACTGAGGACTGAGGACTGAGGACTGAGGACTGAGGACTGAGGACTGAGACTGAGACTGAGACTGAGGACTGAGGACTGAGGACTGAGGACTGAGGACTGAGGACTGAGGACTGAGGACTGAGGACTGAGGACTGAGGACTGAGGACTGAGGACTGAGAGAGACTGAGGACTGAGGACTGAGGACTGAGGACTGAGGACTGAGGACTGAGGACTGAGGACTGAGGACTGAGACTGAGGACTGAGGACTGAGGACTGAGACTGAGGACTGAGGACTGAGGACTGAGGACTGAGGACTGAGGACTGAGGACTGAGGACTGAGGACTGAGGACTGAGGACTGAGGACTGAGGACTGAGGACTGAGGACTGAGGACTGAGGACTGAGGACTGAGGACTGAGGACTGAGGACTGAGGACTGAGGACTGAGGACTGAGGACTGAGACTGAGGACTGAGGACTGAGGACTGAGGACTGAGGACTGAGGACTGAGGACTGAGGACTGAGACTGAGGACTGAGACTGAGACTGAGGACTGAGGACTGAGGACTGAGGACTGAGGACTGAGGACTGAGACTGAGGACTGAGGACTGAGGACTGAGGACTGAGGACTGAGGACTGAGGACTGAGACTGAGGACTGAGGACTGAGGACTGAGGACTGAGGACTGAGGACTGAGGACTGAGGACTGAGGACTGAGGACTGAGGACTGAGGACTGAGGACTGAGGACTGAGGACTGAGGACTGAGGACTGAGGACTGAGGACTGAGGACTGAGACTGAGACTGAGACTGAGGACTGAGGACTGAGGACTGAGGACTGAGACTGAGGACTGAGGACTGAGGACTGAGGACTGAGGACTGAGGACTGAGGACTGAGGACTGAGGACTGAGGACTGAGGACTGAGGACTGAGGACTGAGGACTGAGGACTGGAGGACTGAGGACTGAGGACTGAGGACTGAGGACTGAGGACTGAGGACTGAGGACTGAGGACTGAGGACTGAGGACTGAGGACTGAGGACTGAGGACTGAGGACTGAGGACTGAGACTGAGGACTGAGGACTGAGGACTGAGGACTGAGGACTGAGGACTGAGGACTGAGGACTGAGGACTGAGGACTGAGGACTGAGGACTGAGGACTGAGGACTGAGGACTGAGGACTGAGGACTGAGGACTGAGGACTGAGGACTGAGGACTGAGGACTGAGGACTGAGGACTGAGGACTGAGGACTGAGGACTGAGGACTGAGGACTGAGGACTGAGGACTGAGGACTGAGGACTGAGACTGAGGACTGAGGACTGAGGACTGAGGACTGAGGACTGAGGACTGAGGACTGAGGACTGAGGACTGAGGACTGAGGACTGAGGACTGAGGACTGAGGACTGAGGACTGAGGACTGAGGACTGAGGACTGAGGACTGAGGACTGAGGACTGAGGACTGAGGACTGAGGACTGAGGACTGAGGACTGAGGACTGAGGACTGAGGACTGAGGACTGAGGACTGAGGACTGAGGACTGAGGACTGAGGACTGAGGACTGAGGACTGAGGACTGAGGACTGAGGACTGAGGACTGAGGACTGAGGACTGAGGACTGAGGACTGAGGACTGAGGACTGAGGACTGAGGACTGAGGACTGAGGACTGAGGACTGAGGACTGAGGACTGAGGACTGAGGACTGAGGACTGAGGACTGAGGACTGAGGACTGAGGACTGAGGACTGAGGACTGAGGACTGAGGACTGAGGACTGAGGACTGAGGACTGAGGACTGAGGACTGAGGACTGAGGACTGAGGACTGAGGACTGAGGACTGAGGACTGAGGACTGAGGACTGAGGACTGAGGACTGAGGACTGAGGACTGAGACTGAGGACTGAGGACTGAGGACTGAGGACTGAGGACTGAGGACTGAGGACTGAGGACTGAGGACTGAGGACTGAGGACTGAGGACTGAGGACTGAGGACTGAGGACTGAGGACTGAGGACTGAGGACTGAGGACTGAGGACTGAGGACTGAGGACTGAGGACTGAGGACTGAGGACTGAGGACTGAGGACTGAGGACTGAGGACTGAGGACTGAGGACTGAGGACTGAGGACTGAGGACTGAGGACTGAGGACTGAGGACTGAGGACTGAGGACTGAGGACTGAGGACTGAGGACTGAGGACTGAGGACTGAGGACTGAGGACTGAGGACTGAGGACTGAGGACTGAGGACTGAGGACTGAGGACTGAGGACTGAGGACTGAGGACTGAGGACTGAGGACTGAGGACTGAGGACTGAGACTGAGACTGAGGACTGAGGACTGAGGACTGAGGACTGAGGACTGAGGACTGAGGACTGAGGACTGAGGACTGAGGACTGAGGACTGAGGACTGAGACTGAGGACTGAGGACTGAGGACTGAGGACTGAGGACTGAGGACTGAGGACTGAGGACTGAGGACTGAGGACTGAGGACTGAGGACTGAGGACTGAGGACTGAGGACTGAGGACTGAGGACTGAGGACTGAGGACTGAGGACTGAGGACTGAGGACTGAGGACTGAGGACTGAGGACTGAGGACTGAGGACTGAGGACTGAGGACTGAGGACTGAGGACTGAGGACTGAGGACTGAGGACTGAGGACTGAGGACTGAGGACTGAGGACTGAGGACTGAGGACTGAGGACTGAGGACTGAGGACTGAGGACTGAGGACTGAGGACTGAGGACTGAGAGGACTGAGGACTGAGGACTGAGGACTGAGGACTGAGGACTGAGGACTGAGGACTGAGGACTGAGGACTGAGGACTGAGGACTGAGGACTGAGGACTGAGGACTGAGGACTGAGGACTGAGGACTGAGGACTGAGGACTGAGGACTGAGGACTGAGGACTGAGGACTGAGGACTGAGGACTGAGGACTGAGACTGAGGACTGAGGACTGAGGACTGAGGACTGAGGACTGAGGACTGAGGACTGAGGACTGAGGACTGAGGACTGAGGACTGAGGACTGAGGACTGAGGACTGAGGACTGAGGACTGAGGACTGAGGACTGAGGACTGAGGACTGAGGACTGAGGACTGAGGACTGAGGACTGAGGACTGAGGACTGAGGACTGAGGACTGAGGACTGAGGACTGAGGACTGAGGACTGAGGACTGAGGACTGAGGACTGAGACTGAGACTGAGGACTGAGGACTGAGGACTGAGGACTGAGGACTGAGGACTGAGGACTGAGGACTGAGGACTGAGGACTGAGGACTGAGGACTGAGGACTGAGGACTGAGGACTGAGGACTGAGGACTGAGGACTGAGAGGACTGAGGACTGAGGACTGAGGACTGAGGACTGAGGACTGAGGACTGAGGACTGAGGACTGAGGACTGAGGACTGAGGACTGAGGACTGAGGACTGAGGACTGAGGACTGAGGACTGAGGACTGAGGACTGAGGACTGAGGACTGAGGACTGAGGACTGAGGACTGAGGACTGAGGACTGAGGACTGAGGACTGAGGACTGAGGACTGAGGACTGAGGACTGAGGACTGAGGACTGAGGACTGAGGACTGAGGACTGAGGACTGAGGACTGAGGACTGAGGACTGAGGACTGAGGACTGAGGACTGAGGACTGAGGACTGAGGACTGAGGACTGAGGACTGAGGACTGAGGACTGAGGACTGAGAGACTGAGGACTGAGGACTGAGGACTGAGGACTGAGGACTGAGGACTGAGGACTGAGGACTGAGGACTGAGGACTGAGGACTGAGGACTGAGGACTGAGGACTGAGGACTGAGGACTGAGGACTGAGGACTGAGAGACTGAGGACTGAGGACTGAGGACTGAGGACTGAGGACTGAGGACTGAGGACTGAGGACTGAGACTGAGGACTGAGGACTGAGGACTGAGGACTGAGGACTGAGGACTGAGGACTGAGGACTGAGGACTGAGGACTGAGGACTGAGGACTGAGGACTGAGGACTGAGGACTGAGACTGAGGACTGAGGACTGAGGACTGAGGACTGAGGACTGAGGACTGAGGACTGAGGACTGAGGACTGAGGACTGAGGACTGAGGACTGAGGACTGAGGACTGAGGACTGAGGACTGAGGACTGAGGACTGAGGACTGAGGACTGAGGACTGAGGACTGAGGACTGAGGACTGAGGACTGAGGACTGAGGACTGAGGACTGAGGACTGAGGACTGAGGACTGAGGACTGAGGACTGAGGACTGAGGACTGAGGACTGAGGACTGAGGACTGAGGACTGAGGACTGAGGACTGAGGACTGAGGACTGAGGACTGAGGACTGAGGACTGAGGACTGAGGACTGAGGACTAAGGACTAAGACTAAGAGTATAGTTGAATCGTGGAACAGTAGTTCCACTTGTGACTTAAATATATACTCATACATAGTATATAATATATTATTGTCTATTAAATATTGTATAGTCACAAAAAAATATGCGCATACACAATAAATAAAATTGTGCTTAAAATTATTAATGCCGCTCTCAAAATCGAGGAAATACGATTTCAGAGGCCGGGGTGCGCGCCTCTGTGCGCCCGGGGCGTTCCAGCCGGGACCATTAGAGTCAGGGCGCTTATATACGGGGCGGTGCAACGCGCTCGTATCGCGCTGATCGATGTGTGATGCACAAAAGGACTGGCACGAGCGTGCTTCTGAGCAAAAGTTGATCAAAAGTGGATTTTTGGGCACTGTGATATTCTCACTGTTTTTCTTTAACTATGTAATTTCGGAGGAACCTTTTGCAATGTACTGACGAAGTACTTATTCGTTTAATGTATGAATATTTGTTTGGCGTAAAACGTTGTACTATAAAGGAGTAATTATGGATAATGACTCGATTTTTTGATGACTTCTATTGAGGGAAAATTTCATTACAAGATTTGAGCATGTTAACAGGTTGTCCACGCCTAGGAATTCAGGTATGTTGAAGATTATAATAGTGTGGTTATATCTTAAAGTTTTCATAAAAATCGGAGTTGATTATTTGGAGATATAGCGTTCGGATGTTAGGTATTTTTATGGTTTACCTCTTGCCTGTTTAGTTCCTCAATTGCTGCAAGAGCAGTAAACAAAACTTATAGTTTTGCCATGTTACGATTCTTCGTAATTATATCAATAACTTTATCGGGTTTTTGAAGCATTGGATTAGAATAACTGTAAGCTGTAAACAAATTTTACTCTCCGATCAATTTATTAAAATACGACTTGCTGGGACGCATGCCGAGCGCATTATGTGATAAACTGTCGTCCACACCTTGTAATTTTGTCATCAGATAGCCAAGATGACTTCTTGTTAGGTTTCATTGAGAAAATGCAAATTGGAGTTGATTATTTCTTGATATTCAATTGGAAAGATGACCTACCAGCTAAAATTCAATGCAAGATGTTGTCTTCTATCGAACATGGCCGAATGATAACGTGCACAAACAAAGATTTCCAAAGACTTCTTGCGTCATTTCTCTTGCGAAAGCAACGGTACGGTTCATATTTTTCAGCAACATATTGTTCATGTTTCAGCAACGACTCCGAATTTTTGGGAGTAACACCAGAGAATATATTAGCTGAATCCACTGATATATCGTATGGCTCGGCAATTTCACCCACGTCCTCTTCCAAACTCAACTCAGAGACTTCCACATCAAGCGTATTTTACCCGCCATATTTTGGACTTTCCCTGGCTTAGCGTTCGTCGCTATGGTGACAGGGGACTTGTTACCAGTCCTCTGCATCACATGCACATCGATCAGCGCGCCCATTGCCGTTTTACCGCCCCCTATATAATCGCCCTGATTAGAGTATTCAGGCTTTGCGCTCAGCCAGGCGCCCCTTTCATATAATTTCCCGGTAACTTTTCTGCTGCCAGTCCGCCCCTGACTGAACACCATTGCAATAGAGCACGAAAACGAGCCTGTACAATTATATTTGCAAATTGTTAATGAATTATCTAGAATTTACCAATGAATTGGGACAAACGTTGATGAGGCCATATCTCAATCCTCAACATTAACTGACCATGTACAATATAGATACTGTATTTCCTATATTAAGGCCCTCTCAGTCCCTCGATTAAGCTCCCCACCCCATTAAGGGAAAAAAAGTCCCCTCTACTCCCTCAATAAGACATGTATTTTCTGTCTACAAGAACGCCATTAATAGGGAAATCAGTTACATTTGGTTTCAGGTTATTCTCTTACTCTGACTTAGAAAACAGACCAAATGGCTTAAAATCAATAACCCCCATGGGGTTCCACAATAAAGTAAATACAGTATGCGAAGATAATCCTTCCAGACATAACAAATTTAACTGTATTATGTTTATTAACAAACAAGTTTAACTGCAAAAAGAAAACATGGGTTTAGCTTAAATGTTCGCATTATGTTCAATTTAGATAGGGGCCTGTTTACAAGGAGGTAGGGGTACCCTAGCACCTGGGTCAAATTTAGCACAGGTTTTCAAACAAAATTTCACAGGTAAAGTCACCCTGCTGCCCGGGTCAACTTTATTAAAGACGTGGTTACCAAGCAATAATAAGAAGAAGGCAAGGAGCCTGGAACTAGTGAAAAGTTGTCCCAGGTGAGAAAACATAACCAGCTATTAGGCTAACCCTAGGGTCCTTGTAAACATAACGAACAAACACAAAAATGTACAAGAGCTAGGGTAACTGGGTGTTAGGGTAACCCAGGTGTTAGTGAAACCCTACCTCCTTGTAAACAGGCTCTAATAAACAATTTGCTTTTACAATTTAAAAACAGCACAGTATGTACAGTACCTATTGGAACTGACCTATTTCCTTTCAGTAATCTAGCCCTTTACTGTACTGAAACTAGTATACTAAGTAACAGGAAAGTACCAAACTTTCTAGCATGTCAATTTAGTATCCCTAGTTCTATATTGTTAATACAGTTTCTTTGTGCACTGAAGCAAATGTTCATGTGATCAACTTTAATGTCAACAAAGTGTTCCGTATTGAACTGTTATTTAAATGCAATTGAATGATTTTTTGTTCGATTCCATTGCAGAAAGCAACGATGCTCTAAATAAGTCTTCGTTTTCAATTGACTTTGGAATTGATATTTCACAAAGACATGTTGAAGCAAAGATTGAATCTGGTGATGTAAATTTTACTTTGATATTATGTATTCCAAAGTTTGGACAGGATGGGGCACCTGTGACAAATTTTAAGAAATCGTCCAGATCATTTCTGCTGGCATGGTTGATAAATTCATGCAACAAACCCTTGGTTTTCTGCTCTTCATCATCTAGGTCATTTGGAAAATGTAGCATGTTTAAAACAGCTGTGCTTGTCAATGGAACTTCTCCTGACACAAAAAAAGACTCGTAAAGTTTGGGATACTGGCTCATAGACTGAAGGAACCCAAGGCAATCTAAACCGTGTCTTAGCTGATCAAGGGAAGCTTTTGTTTTCCCAATAGCATCATGATACAGGATCGCTTGAATCAAGGAGTCTTTATTTTCCTCCTGTTAAAAGAATGATAATGATTAACCTTTTTCTTCTATATTGTAGAAAGTATACGCACATCTTCATAGCTAGACATTAATAAACTTTAAAATTAAATCTTGTCCCCTCCCACTGGGCTAATTAATACAGGGTACTAAACCCACTGATCATGTTACATACATTATTAATAATAATAACAATAATAATAATATAACCTTATTTAATGAGGGTAATACGTGACAGAAAAAAATACTGATAAACTTGTGGCTTTCTTAATAGGAATAGTGCAGAGAAATGCCTTTGTCAATTTTCTTAGATGTCATTTTCGACACAGGTATATCATGGAAATAAGGACTTTCTCTTCACAAACTCAAAAAATTTTTCCCTACAGTAATTATTAACTCATAAGACTAACTAGTAAAGATTTACAACAATAAATGTCCAACTAGATAAACTGCCAAACTGGATCACTTCAAACACTCAAAGGTGAGGTAATACTGTACTACATACAACTTTCTTTGCAACAAAGTTGCATTGCAAGTTGAAAAGCATTGTTGCACATATTACCACCCAACTCACACAGCAATGATTTTGTTGCAAGTTGAAAAATGTTTTTGAAAAAAATATACTCTGGTGAGTTCCACATGCTGCAATATGCTGTTGGGTGGTATGTAATACATACAACAATTCTATTCAACTTGCAATGCAACAATGTTGCAATAACTTGTTGCACGTATTACCCCACCTTGAAGGTTTTTTTGGTTTCATTTATTAACTGTGCAAACTTGTAGTGTACAAACAATCATGAATGTCAATCCTGCGGAACATTTATACCACCTTTTTGGACAAATCCTTAAATTAATGTAAAAATATACTAGGGGGAGGGGGACAAACTGACTTGAATACTGTACATCATACTGTCCCCATATTTCCAGCTGTAAATAATTATAATGCTTTAAATACTATAATACTGTACTTAGCTACATGTAAAATACAATATATGTACGATATTACCTGATAGTGTATAATAAAGATATTGTTTATGTGTAACTGCAGCTATAAACTTACTGTACAACTGAGTGCAAAACAAGAGAAATTAACCAAGATCCCAAAGACATACAATGCAATGCAAAAAGTATTACAGTGAAGTATGTACTGTACTGTTAAAGTAACTCACTAACCGTTGGCAAAACACATTCAGAAAGAACATCAAGGATGTCACTACACATTTCATCAGATGTCTTCAGCTACAAGCAATGTTTGGTAGATAATTTAGAATAGATTCGAAGCTGAAGAGTAAAGACCTATTTTATACCCATTGGATTCATCTTTATCCCCGAGCCGGGCGTAGGGCCGAAGGCCCGGAGCCCGGTGAGGGTGCTAATCTCGACATGGAGTCCACTTTACACGCGTGTTGAAATGCGAATCAGTTTGAGCGATCTGAATATTTGTATATATATATATATATATATATGTGTGGACGGACCACGCGCGGTGAAGATTGTGGGGGACTGGAAACAATATAGTTCTTGACAAAAAAGATTTGAAAAAGATTTGATATTATTCTTGACAAAAAGACTTGAGAAAGGAGTTTTTGGGATACGTATCCTTTTCAAAAGAACAGAAACAAATCAACGTTTACGTATATAAAGTCTTCAGACTTGACTAAAAGGAAACCCGTCAAACCAAAACTCGAAAGAAACGAAGACAAAGGCCGAAAAGTTTATAAAGCTACGGTAAAAATATAGAGCAGTCGCTCTCAGTAATCACGAACACTTAGTAGCAAAACTGTTGAGTTTCCCTGTTTACATCTATCAGTATCACTGTTAATTTTGTTTTATATTTTGTGTGTCCTTGAAGTACGTATCATATCCATTGCATGTTTTTTTTTGCCATGCCCCTTACGTTGTATTTTTGACCTGTGGCTGCCGTCTTATCTCCTTTTAAATGGCTTTCTTATTGTAAAACTACATATGACTTAGCGGTTGTTTATAATTTAGCATAAAAATGGAGAAGGAACATTTCTTCTTTTGTAAAACGTACAAAGACTGCAAATGCTGCTGAAATATTTATTAACATGTATGTGAAAACATTTTCAGCAATTCAGATTTCGAAATGAAGAATTGTTTTTGTTATATTAGTTTAAATAAATTTAAAATGCCATAAATGAATATACTTTGAGTAGTTTTCAAAATGCAAATATTTTTAGATACCAAGCGATGTTCTTTGTAAACATGGGAAGAAAGAACTGTAAAATATAACCCTAATATTTTAATAAAATTTTGATGCCTGCTTCAGTAGTGTGGTGGTAACGTCGTCGGTTTGCACGCGAACGAGATTGAGTTCAAATCCTGGAGGCAACGTGAAATTTTATTCATCTCAATATATTTTACGAAATATCATCCTTAAATTTTTCTTTGTTCTTTGTGGCATTTTTCTTCCAAAAAATAGAGTGTTTTCTTTTATTTCAAATATTCTACCATAATTAAAACTATATTTTCATCGTTCCGACCATTCGCGAGGATCTGGGTACGAGAATGCGTTCCGACAGGAGTAGCTATTTCCAAGCCTCCAATAAAAAAGAGCGCACGAGGGGAGGGGGGGGGGGGGGGGGTTGCTGTAAAAGCGAGCGAGGGGATATTGCATTTATGTATTTCTAGTATGGGATTAAACTTAAATACAGTATCAATAATGCTGTAGGAGGCCATCCATTTGGGTATTTGTACCCAGGTCTCTGGGCAAAATCAGGGTACATGTGCCTCTCAAAACTAAAACTTGTCTGTTACAAGAATTTGTTTTTGGATGCCACTACCAACTGAAATGGCTCAAGTTGGTCGCTTGGGGCTTAAATCTGTGCAGTACTTTGTGGGATATCCTGGTGACAGACAGGCAGACAGACAGACAGACGGACGGACGGACGGACGGACGGACGGACGGACGGACGGACGGACGGACGGACGGACGGACGGATGGACGGACGGACGGACCGACGGACCGACCGACCGACGGACCG
>CAXIUP010000066.1:65000-74156 GCA_964035015.1 Corallium rubrum | reverse complement strand
GGCATTACCACCTCATTATATATACAGAACTCGCGATCAAGCTATCGGCAACGGCCTCCGTGGCTCAGTGGTCAGAGCATTGCACTAGAATCGCAAGGTCGTGGGTTCAATTCCTGCCGGAGGGCCTGTGTAGTTGCATTTTTCGCAACTGCTCCCGGTTTGGTCTTAAAATGTATATATTCTACACTCGAATTTTTCCTTCACCCTAAATCCTTAGAACATGCTCTATAATCGAGTGAAATGCCCAATATCATTTATAATATACCCAATTCTATCCTGGCATTACCACCTCATTATATATACAGAACTCGCGATCAAGCTATCGGCAACGGCCGTGCTCAGTGGTCAGAGCATTGCACTAGAATCGCAAGGTCGTGGGTTCAATTTCCTGCCGGAGGGCCTGTGTAGTTGCATTTTTCAGCAACTGCTCCCGGTTTGGTCTTAAAATGTATATATTCTACCACCGAATTTTCCTTCACCCTAAATCCTTAGAACATGCTCTATAATCGAGTGAAATGCCCAATATCATTTATAATATACCCACTCTATCCTGGCATTACCACCTCATTATTATACAGAACTCGCGATCAAGCTATCGGCTTACGGCTTCCTCCGTGGCTCAGTGGTCAGCATTGCACTAGAATCGCAAGGTCGTGGGTTCAATTTTGCCGGAGGAGTGTAGTTGCATTTTTCGTCTCCGGTTTGGTCTTAAAATGTATATATTCTACACTCGAATTTTCCTTCACCCTAAATCCTTAGAACATGCTATATATATATATATATATATATATATATATATATATATATATATATTATAGCATGTTCTAGGGATTTTTGGTGAAGGAAAATTGAGTGTACAATATATACACTTTAAGACCAAACCGGGACCAGTTGCGAAAAATGCAACTACTCAGGCCTTCCGGCAGGAATTGAACCCACGACCTTGCGATTCTAGTGCTATGCTCTGACCACTGAGCCACGGAGGCCGTTGCCGAGAGCTTGATCGCGAGCTCTGTATATATTAAGGTGGTAATGCCAGGAGAGAATTGGGTTTATTAGAAGTAATATTGGGCATTTCACTCGATACATAGCATGTTCTAGGGATTTTTGGTGAAGGAAAATTCGAGTGTACAATATATACATTTTTAAGACCAAACCGGGACCAGTTGCGAAAAATGCAACTACTCAGGCCTTCCGGCAGGAATTGAACCCACGACCTTGCGATTCTAGTGCAATGCTCTGACCACTGAGCCACGGAGGCCGTTGCCGAGAGCTTGATCGCGAGTTCTGTATATATTAAGGTGGTAATGCCAGGAGAGAA
Source organism: Corallium rubrum (assembly GCA_964035015.1). NCBI lineage: Eukaryota > Metazoa > Cnidaria > Anthozoa > Scleralcyonacea > Coralliidae > Corallium > Corallium rubrum. The sequence goes on along the minus strand of CAXIUP010000066.1, from coordinate 72,835 downwards.
TTGGGTTTATTAGAAGTAATATTGGGCATTTCACTCGATACATAGCATGTTCTAAGGATTTTGGTGAAGGAAAATTCGAGTGTACAATATATACATTTTAAGACCAAACCGGGACCAGTTGCGAAAAATGCAACTACTCAGGCCTTCCGGCAGGAATTGAACCCACGACCTTGCGATTCTAGTGCAATGCTCTGACCACTGAGCCACGGAGGCCGTTGCCGAGAGCTTGATCGCGAGTTCTGTATATATTAAGGTGGTAATGCCAGGAGAGAATTGGGTTTATTAGAAGTACCTAATATTGGGCATTTCACTCGATACATAGCATGTTCTAGGGATTTTTGGTGAAGGAAAATTCGAGTGTACAATATATACATTTTAAGACCAAACCGGGACCAGTTGCGAAAAATGCAACTACTCAGGCCTTCCGGCAGGAATTGAACCCACGACCTTGCGATTCTAGTGCAATGCTCTGACCACTGAGCCACGGAGGCCGTTGCCGAGAGCTTGATCGCGAGTTCTGTATATATTAAGGTGGTAATGCCAGGAGAGACTTTGGGTTTATTAGAAGTAATATTGGGCATTTCACTCGATACATAGCATGTTCTAGGGATTTTTGGTGAAGGAAAATTCGAGTGTAGAATATATACATTTTAAGACCAAACCGGGACCAGTTGCGAAAAATGCAACTACACAGGCCTTCCGGCAGGAATTGAACCCACGACCTTGCGATTCTAGTGCAATGCTCTGACCACTGAGCCACGGAGGCCGTTGCCGAGAGCTTGATCGCGAGTTCTGTATATATTAAGGTGGTAATGCCAGGAGAGAATTGGGTATATTATAGGTAATATTGGGCACTTCACTCGATTTCATAGCATGTTCTAGGGATTTTTGTTGAAGGAAAATTCGAGTGTACAATATATACATTTTAAGACCAAACCGGGACCAGTTGCGAAAAATGCAACTACACAGGCCTTCCGGCAGGAATTGAACCCACGACCTTGCGATTCTAGTGCAATGCTCTGACCACTGAGCCACGGAGGCCGTTGCCGAGCTTGATCGCGAGTTCTGTATATATTAAGGTGGTAATGCCAGGAGAGAATTGGGTATATTATAGGTAATATTGGGCACTTCACTCGATTTCATAGCATGTTCTAAGGATTTTGGGTGAAGGAAAATTCGAGTGTAGAATATATACATTTTAAGACCAAACCGGGACCAGTTGCGAAAAATGCAACTACTCAGGCCTTCCGGCAGGAATTGAACCCACGACCTTGCGATTCTAGTGCAATGCTCTGACCACTGAGCCACGGAGGCCGTTGCCGAGAGCTTGATCGCGAGTTCTGTATATATTAAGGTGGTAATGCCAGGAGAGAATTGGGTTTATTAGAAGTAATATTGGGCATTTCACTCGATACATAGCATGTTCTAGGGATTTTTGGTGAAGGAAAATTCGAGTGTACAATGTATACATTTTAAGACCAAACCGGGACCAGTTGCGAAAAATGCAACTACACAGGCCTTCCGGCAGGAATTGAACCCACGACCTTGCGATTCTAGTGCAATGCTCTGACCACTGAGCCACGGAGGCCGTTGCCGAGAGCTTGATCGCGAGTTCTGTATATATTAAGGTGGTAATGCCAGGAGAGAATTGGGTATATTATAAGTAATATTGGGCACTTCACTCGATTTCATAGCATGTTCTAAGGATTTTGGGTGGTGAAGGAAAATTCGAGTGTAGAATATATACATTTTAAGACCAAACCGGGACCAGTTGCGAAAAATGCAACTACACAGGCCTTCCGGCAGGAATTGAACCCACGACCTTGCGATTCTAGTGCAATGCTCTGACCACTGAGCCACGGAGGCCGTTGCCGAGCTTGATCGCGAGTTCTGTATATATTAAGGTGGTAATGCCAGGAGAGAATTGGGTATATTATAGGTAATATTGGGCACTTCACTCGATTTCATAGCATGTTCTAAGGATTTTTGGTGAAGGAAAATTCGAGTGTAGAATATATACATTTTAAGACCAAACCGGGACCAGTTGCGAAAAATGCAACTACACAGGCCTTCCGGCAGGAATTGAACCCACGACCTTGCGATTCTAGTGCAATGCTCTGACCACTGGGCCACGGAGGCCGTTGCCGAGAGCTTGATCGCGAGTTCTGTATATATTAAGGTGGTAATGCCAGGAGAGAATTGGGTATATTATAGGTAATATTGGGCACTTCACTCGATTTCATAGCATGTTCTAAGGATTTTGGGTGAAGGAAAATTCGAGTGTAGAAATATATACATTTTAAGACCAAACCGGGACCAGTTGCGAAAAATGCAACTACTCAGGCCTTCCGGCAGGAATTGAACCCACGACCTTGCGATTCTAGTGCAATGCTCTGACCACTGAGCCACGGAGGCCGTTGCCGAGAGCTTGATCGCGAGTTCTGTATATATTAAGGTGGTAATGCCAGGAGAGAATTGGGTATATTATAGGTAATATTGGGCACTTCACTCGATTTCATAGCATGTTCTAAGGATTTTGGGTGAAGGAAAATTCGAGTGTAGAATATATACATTTTAAGACCAAACCGGGACCAGTTGCGAAAAATGCAACTACACAGGCCTTCCGGCAGGAATTGAACCCACGACCTTGCGATTCTAGTGCAATGCTCTGACCACTGAGCCACGGAGGCCGTTGCCGAGAGCTTGATCGCGAGTTCTGTATATATTAAGGTGGTAATGCCAGGAGAGAATTGGGTTTATTAGAAGTACCTAATATTGGGCATTTCACTCGATACATAGTATGTTCTAGGGATTTTTGTTGAAGGAAAATTCGAGTGTACAATATATACATTTTAAGACCAAACCGGGACCAGTTGCGAAAAATGCAACTACTCAGGCCTTCCGGCAGGAATTGAACCCACGACCTTGCGATTCTAGTGCAATGCTCTGACCACTGAGCCACGGAGGCCGTTGCCGAGAGCTTGATCGCGAGTTCTGTATATATTAAGGTGGTAATTAATGCCAGGAGAGAATTGGGTTTATTAGAAGTAATATTGGGCATTTCACTCGATACATAGCATGTTCTAAGGATTTTGGGTGAAGGAAAATTCGAGTGTAGAATATATACATTTTAAGACCAAACCGGGACCAGTTGCGAAAAATGCAACTACACAGGCCTTCCGGCAGGAATTGAACCCACGACCTTGCGATTCTAGTGCAATGCTCTGACCACTGAGCCACGGAGGCCGTTGCCGAGAGCTTGATCGCGAGTTCTGTATATATTAAGGTGGTAATGCCAGGAGAGAATTGGGTATATTATAGGTAATATTGGGCACTTCACTCGATTTCATAGCATGTTCTAAGGATTTTTGGTGAAGGAAAATTCGAGTGTAGAATATATACATTTTAAGACCAAACCGGGACCAGTTGCGAAAAATGCAACTACACAGGCCTTCCGGCAGGAATTGAACCCACGACCTTGCGATTCTAGTGCAATGCTCTGACCACTGAGCCACGGAGGCCGTTGCCGAGAGCTTGATCGCGAGTTCTGTATATATTAAGGTGGTAATGCCAGGAGAGAATTGGGTTTATTAGAAGTAATATTGGGCATTTCACTCGATTACATAGCATGTTCTAGGGATTTTGGTGAAGGAAAATTCGAGTGTAGAATATATACATTTTAAGACCAAACCGGGACCAGTTGCGAAAAATGCAACTACACAGGCCTTCCGGCAGGAATTGAACCCACGACCTTGCTATTCTAGTGCAATGCTCTGACCACTGAGCCACGGAGGCCGTTGCCGAGAGCTTGATCGCGAGTTCTGTATATATTAAGGTGGTAATGCCAGGAGAGAATTGGGTTTATTAGAAGTACCTAATATTGGGCATTTCACTCGATACATAGCATGTTCTAGGGATTTTTGGTGAAGGAAAATTCGAGTGTAGAATATATACATTTTAAGACCAAACCGGGACCAGTTGCGAAAAATGCAACTACCACAGGCCTTCCGGCAGGAATTGAACCCACGACCTTGCGATTCTAGTGCAATGCTCTGACCACTGGGCCACGGAGGCCGTTGCCGAGAGCTTGATCGCGAGTTCTGTATATATTAAGGTGGTAATTAATGCCAGGAGAGAATTGGGTTTATTAGAAGTAATATTGGGCATTTCACTCGATACATAGCATGTTCTAGGGATTTTTGGTGAAGGAAAATTCGAGTGTACAATATATACATTTTAAGACCAAACCGGGACCAGTTGCGAAAAATGCAACTACTCAGGCCTTCCGGCAGGAATTGAACCCACGACCTTGCTATTCTAGTGCAATGCTCTGACCACTGAGCCACGGAGGCCGTTGCCGAGAGCTTGATCGCGAGTTCTGTATATATTAAGGTGGTAATGCCAGGAGAGAATTGGGTTTATTAGAAGTACCTACACTCTTAAAAAAAGGTGTGTTAAAACAACACACTTTCTTGTCCAGAATATAACACACCTTAAGATGTGTTAATATGACACACTAAGGTGTGTTATTACAACACACTAAAGTGTGTTAATATAACACACCTTAAGGTGTGTTTTTTGCTTGTCCAGAATATAACACACCTTAAGGTGTGTTTTATAAAAAGGTGTGTTATTTAACACATCTTGGTGTGTTAACGAACACACCTTGGTGTGTTAATGTAACACACCTTCGTGTGTTAATGTAACACACCTTAATGTAACACACCTTAAGATGTGTTAGTTTAACACACCTTAAGGTGTGTTAGCTTAACACACCTTAAGATGTGTTAGTTCAACACACCTTAAGGTGTGTTAGCGTAACACACCTTAAGATGTGTTAGTTTAACACACCTTAAGATGTATTGATTTAACACACCTTAAAATGTGTTAGTTTAACACACCTTAAGATGTGTTAGTTTAACACACCTTAAGATGTGTTAGTGTAACACACCTTAAGATGTGTTAATTTAACACACCTTAAGAGATGTGTTAGTGTAACACACCTTAAGATGTGTTAGTGTAACACACCTTAAGATGTGTTAGTGTAACACACCTTAAGATCTGATGAATAAATACATAAAGAGTTAAAATGAAAAATATATTAGAAAATATTTAATTAATTTCAAAAAATATCTATACAATACTAAAACTATGAAGTATGTTATAAAAGCAATTTGTTTCCTAGTTCATATATTTTATTTAAATAGTATGGACATCATTTCGAAGTTCAGCCATGAAAGTTGAGTATTTAGTTCCTCTAAATACATCAATGTATTTAATTTCTAAAGCAACATCTTGCAGGGAAAAAAAATCCTGACATGCTGTAGCTCACATCAAATACAAAGTAAGTTGATACTGTATGTTATCCACCATTTTCCCTGGAAAAGCATTTCTGTTTTGCAGGGATTGCTGATGCAGCAGGCTAGAAATTTAAGAGAAGATGTTTTCAGACTATTACTTCTAGCAGTGGGGATATTAACCCATTCCAGGCTAAGCCAGCTAAAAACAGCAGCTTTCCTATTTTACTCTGTCTACTGCAAGACAATTTAACTCATTAAATGGGGAGTCCTCAGCAAGTCTGGATTGTCTGGAATTAGGTGTACGCACATATAAAATTCTTAAATTTCTGATCACTCTTACAATAACACATGGTTAATATAGAAACAAATCACTGCATAATGCTGCTACCTGTATCAAATGTGCCATTTGTCCAGGGCGGCTAAGAGATGTGCCATCTCACCTTAACATTGATTATGCAGAAATATGTTCTAAAGATTCACCCTAAATCCTCAGAACATGCTATGTAATCGAGTGAAATGCCGAATATAATTTATTATGCAGAAATATGTTATCTTATTTGCTCACCAAGTGAATTTGACAGATTTTACCCAGGTCTGGATTGTCTGGAATTAGGTCTTTGCACATTTAAAATTCTTAAATAGGTGTACGCACATTTAAAATTACTAAATTTCCGATCATTCTTACAATAACACATGGTTAAAATAGAAACAAAACACTGCATAATGCTGCTACCTGTATCAAATGTGCCATTTGTCCAGGGTGGCTAAGAGATGTGCCATCTCGCCTTAACATTGATTATGCAGAAATATGTTATCTTATTTGCTCATCAAGTGAATTTGACGGATTTTACCCAGGTCTGGATTGTCTGAAATTAGGTGTATATGCACATTTAAAATTCTTAAATTTCTGATCACTCTTACAATAACACATGATTAAAATAGAAACAAATCAATGCATAATGCTGCTACCTGTATCAAATGTGCCATTTGTCCAGGGCGGCTAAGAGATGTGCCATCTCGCCTTAACATTGATTATGCAGAAATATGTTATCTTATTTGCTCACCAAGTGAATTTAACAAATTTTACCCAGGTCTGGATTGTCTGGAATTACATGTAGGTGTACGCACATTTAAAATTCTTAAATTTCTCATCATTCTTACAATAACACATGGTTAAAATAGAAACAAATCAATGCATAATGCTGCTACCTGTATCAAATGTGCCATTTGTCCAGGGCAGCTAAGAGATGTGCCATCTCGCCTTAACATTGATTATGCAGAAATATGTTATCTTATTTGCTCACCAAGTGAATTTAACAAATTTTACCCAGGTCTGGATTGTCTGGAATTACATGTAGGTGTACGCACATTTAAAATTCTTAAATTTCTCATCATTCTTACAATAACACATGGTTAAAATAGAAACACATCACTGCATAATGCTGCTACCTGTATCAAATGTGTCATTTGTCCAGGGCGGCTAAGAGATGTGCCATCTCACCTTAACATTGATTATGCAGAAATGTGTTATCTTATTTGCTCACGAAGTGAATTTGACAGATTTTACCCTGGATTGTCTGGAATTGGGTAGTTTACATGTACTGTACATGTAGATCCAGGTGTATTCTTAAATTTCTGTTCATTCTTACAATAACACATGGTTAGAATAGAAACAAATCACTGCATAATGCTGCTACCTGTATCAAATGTCCAGGGCGGCTAACTGGCTAAGAGATGTGCCATCTCACCTTTTAAATATTTGATTATGCAGAAACACTGTATATGTATCATATTTGCTCACAAGTATTAAGTGAATAATTTTGACAGATTTTACCCAGGTCGGGTAATATATATATATATATATATATATATATATATATATATATATATATATATATATATATATATATATATATATATATATATATATATATATATATATATATATATATATATATATATATATATAAAGTGTTAATATTAAAGTTTATATACCTATAGGATAAGCTACGTTCTACTATTAACTAATATTATAGCTACTAACTAGGATAATAACTTACCACTATCCCTCACTAGCTGGCAAAAAAAGGTGGCAGACAAAGCTCGATAATTTCATCCTCTCCGCAAAATAGCCATAGCTTCAGCCTTCAGCTCGAGCGGTCAAGCCTCGATTTCATGATTGATTAGCAAGCCGAGCGCAGCGCGTAATTTAAACAATGGAGACTTGTTTCCAAAATGCGTTAAAAATATTATTCGCGATCTAGCGCTAGCCCTGAGTTCTTATGAGCGTGTAGGACTTCTTTAACGCTAAACGTACAGGGATATTATCCAAACGCAGCGCTAAGATAGACGGCAACAGTGAACAGTCATATTAGAACACGAGGTAACAAAACTGGCAACTTACCGCGCCGATCACTTCGTCTCTTTCTTCAGCAGGACTCGGCGAAGCTTTAAGCACGCTGGCGTCTCCTTCAGGCACAGAGGTTTTAATCACAATACTGTTGAATGCACGTTTCAGCAGCAGACGGTAGCCAG
>CAXIUP010000066.1:10000-50000 GCA_964035015.1 Corallium rubrum | reverse complement strand
GGAAATATGCAGGCTATAAAGATTATGCTAAAATGCTATAAACGTTTAGCACGTGTGTATGTTCGTTAATCGAGTTTTGGTCACGGAATATACAAAAGTCACATGGTCATATACAAAAGTCACATGGAAGTAATAAAGTTTTCTACACCCATTGGTAAACAAATTTCCTTGTTTCCAATTAAAATATGTTCAAGAAACAGATATATATTCTTGGCATGCCCATTTGCTCCCTTGGGATACTCGACATTAAAAACATAATAAGATGCTATTAAGCAGATCAGTGCATTTAAAATATTTGTGGTCTTATATTTTGCCACAACCATTCCTTCACTTATTAGGGTAAGCGAGTCGAGGTATTCAATAGAGCCAGTTGACATCAATTTTGGCGATGAACATGCTTTCACCTTTTGAGACATTGTATCATCTGTGATATCCTCCTAATATCAATAAAAATACAAAAAGTATGTTAAGTTACATAAAAACGAAAAGAAGCATCGATTGCAGATTTGGAAAAATGATCAACAGCATCACAACATTTAACAAATTCTTAAGGCCTGTTTGTTCACACAACCCAATTACTGTAATCGGATCCGATTGTGCTTCTGGTGCAAGTAATTTAGTGGATTTACTGACAATAGTATTGGATCATTTGTTCACAAATTTGTGTTGCTATTTTGTGGTAATTACTGTATGTAACTAAATTATATGCATCAGAAGTACATTCAATCGGATCGTGTGAATGGGCCTTTAAAACGAAACTTAAATACTACAAGCAAACCAAATCATACTTACATTTACAATTTCCCAAAAGTGTGCACCAACTTTCTGCTTGTGATTTTTCTTTTCCCCAAGCACATGAGGGAGGGCAGCCAAAATACAACGGTTTTCCATTTCTAAAATAAGACAACATTTTTGTAAGACAACATTATCTAAAGCCAGAAACCACAACCAGCTGGCAGTTTGAAAAAAAAATAAATTAAAACATAAACCAGGAAAGGCATCTTGAAAACTCAAAATATGAGTCAAAACAAGTCAAAGATGAAACCATTTCAACACTGCCTACACTGCACACTACTTTTATTTTACATTTATTATATATTAATAAGCCCAGTTATGTCTTCAAAAAAGATTACGAAGTTGGATAATTCCCAAAGGCAACTGTCAACATTTTCAGTCTAACACCAAGCTTAATGCAAGCGAGGAAGATTGTGATAGTGGCAACAACAATCTGTGTAATGAAACAAGCTTATGGGTTATGTTACAAGCCATAACTGCATGTAAATGTCCCATAACGTTTATAAATGACCCACAATATTTCAAAGTGAGGGGCCATAGACCCATTTTGCTTTCTTAACCCTTCCCTCCTAGGGGTTCTCACTTGACGAGTAAAATCATCTGGAGTTAGACAGAGTGAAATACCAAGGTGGCTGGTTTTGGCCGGCCTAGTAGGGAAAGGGTTAATATACAAATATTCTCAGCAAATCTTAAATTCATTAATATTTATGCCCTGTGTAATGTAAAAGTATAACAGTCACTCACCTTTTTCATTCACAACAGTGCAATCTTCTATGAGTGCCAGAATTGAATGCACTTCAGTGGATGTGCATTTCTTTAATCCCTTTAAAATCTTTGGCTTCACCATTTCCCATGCTCCTCTCACGTTCTTTATGACATTGTCTTTACACAAAATTCTTGCTAATTCTGCTCTCATCTAAAAACAGCAATAAACAACAAAGTTGCGGTCTGAGAGTTGTAAATAATTAATTAATAGCCTCAGTGCAAGGAAGCCTTTGAACTACCAAAGACTTGTTAACCTTCAAAGTGTTGTTGAAGATTTAATCCATATGCTTTTGTGTAATACTTGCCTCAATTCCTTTTGTATCTTTAAGAAAAGGATAATCCTGCAAGAGTTCCCAAACCCGTGTACTATTGCTTAGAGTATCCCTTCTCCGTCTGAAAAATGTATTTTCCATCAACACTTTAACTCTGGGCAAGTCTTGACTACCCTTCTAAATAATTCCACCAACTCTTTTCTTTGACATTCATGCGTCTCAATTGTCTCGCCATCAGGAATTGCAGGGAGAGCTGAGGATTTGCATGCCTTGCCCTTTTTTCTCCCTGGTTTACCCTTTGGCATTTCAATGCCATCTTCCTTGAACTTTCTCTTTCATTCCGTGAAGCCAGCCTCCTCAAATTCAAAATTCTGTCCTCAATTTTCTGTGCCCAGAATTGCTGTAATGGAAAATATTATTATTAGAAATAAAGTGACACAATTTAAATCTTAAACAACTACTTTGCCCTAAAACTACTACAATCCAAAGAACAGCCATTTCACCGTGACTCACGTGACCAAGTCACAAAATTTTAGGATTTAAATGCATGTTTCTGCCACGTCTAATTTAGCAAAACCCAAACTCACTTCAGGCAAGAAACCCCCTAGGCAGATATTCAAGATGATTTGTTTAATTCCTGATAATTATACTCACAGCCTCAGATATAGCCATCTACTTTTTGTGACTCACGTGACAGCCAGAAAAGAAAAAAATTCTACCTAATGGTATTCTTATCTATTTTCCTGGCAACTTAATAATTTTATATTTTTCTAACTTTCATAAAAAATATACTTGGACATGACACTATGACTCTCAATTGATTTTTTTGAAAATCATCTTTTGTTTAACAAATAATCTTACAAACGCAGCGCGACTCACGTGACACAAAAATGTGACTCACGTGACCAGTGACAAATAATACCTATTAACTCAGCTTAAAACATGTAAAATGAACAATTTTTGGCTAGGTTAGCATCATAGTCGACAGAACTATGCATGTTCAATCAAACGTACTCCATAGCATGAATCACGTGACTAAAAAATGTGACTCACGTGACCAATAACAAATTATACCTAGAAACCCAGTAAAAACTGATATAACATTAAACATTTCTGGTGAAAATGCCAGTTAATCAAGTACAAATCTAATGTTTGCTCAAATTTAAACCCCAAGATATCAAACACTTTCACAAGCCACAAAATGTTATCGGTCAAATTTCTTCAACTTTGCTTCTGAAAGCTTCTTGAACATGTTGGTACTCGGAATCGGTTAACTTTACTGTAGAGCATCTGTAGAGCACTCCTCATAACTACCTTCATTCTTTAGCTTCTCTCTTCTTTTCTTTTGCCTTTCTACTGCATTTAGTGGCTTTTTTTATTTGGATTCATGACAAACCTTTGACAATTTGTAAACAAGTTGAAATTTTGAAAATAATATTTTTGTTGCCTTGGTAACCTGGCAAAACATAGTTGCCCAAGTAAAAACACTATTATTCATTCAAGAAGTTGGTAGCAACTTTTTCCAGTACATATTTTGTGCTATAACAATTCTACATGAATTCTTATTTATGTGACTCACGTGACCAAACTTGAGAGTGAGTTTTCTCAGAAACTATCAATAATATTTTTATAATATTTTGTGGATAGATTCTACCAAATAAAAGTACCAAGTTATGATTGTCTCAAAAAATTAGTTTTTAAGCCGACAGGGAACGAGTAAACTTTATGATGTAATTTTGACTCGCGTGACCCATAAATGAGGGTGTTTTCAATGCCTGTTAAAACAAAGCCGATTCCTCATTTTGATTTTTTTTTTCTTAAATATATTTTAAAATAGCACAATAATCATATATGTGTTTAGAAAGTAATAAAGAAACTTGTTCTTATCCCCCCAAAAATGTACTTTTTCAAAAAAGGACAATATTTGTTCTAATTGATGCATAATAATTGTCGTTCTAAATGCTTTTCCCACATTGCCCGGGGGCAATAATCATATATGTGTTTAGAAAGTAATAAAGAAACTTGTTCTTATCCCCCCAAAAATGTACTTTTTCAAAAAAGGACAATATTTGTTCTAATTGCTGCATAATAATTGTCGTTCTAAATGCTTTTCCCACAATGCCCGGGGGCAACGATGAGCAAAAAAATTTAGGATTTGATGAGGGTAAGGTACTGTAGCAACTAAAAATAGCATTGTAGTGGCTATTGTGTTAATTTAAATTTTTGGCATTGATGTGTCATTTCTGTGAAATGGCTGAGAAGGTATCTGAACTTTTCTTTTATATTATTTTCAAATTTGAAAATTTCGTTGCATAGGCACTTTAACCCTTTCACTCCGAACTTTACAGGAGCTCTCTCATTGACGAATAAAATTGTCTGGCATTAGACAGAGTAGAATAATAAAAGTACAGATAATTTTGTATTTGGGAGTGAAAGGATTAAAGAGATAGGTTAACCCTTTCACTCCTAACTTTTTGGGAGCTCTCTCATTGACCAGTAAAATTGTCTGGTGGTAGACAGAGAGAATAAATAAAAGTACGGAAAATTCCATATTTGGGAGTGAAAGGGTTAAAGCTTGCAAAAAATATTTAATTTATTTGATTTTATACATACATGTCCTGTTCCAAATGATGCTTTTAAAAATGGATACTTTTGCCCAAGCAAAATAGCAATATGGTTCCTTATGTGACTGGTAGGATGACTTGTATGGGCCATAATTGTAGCACACAGCTGTCTTACAAGTGCACTCTTCTGTAATGGATTTAGTTCTCCCTTACTCAGTCCTTGCTCTATATCAGGAGCCCACTGTAATTCAGAGTTAACACAAAAAAGATTGCATTAATACACATGCCCCCCAAATTATGCACAAAATTACACATAGAACATAATTATTTGCTATAATTTTGACCATAACACTGATTTTGTCAGGAATATTAAAGCCCAGCATATAATTTTAAAAAGCCCCATATTGAAAGAGACATGAGTTATTTCAAATTTTTTATTAAAACTAACGTTTCGTTGCTAATCCCGCAACATCTTCAGAGTGAATAATTATTTACAAGGTTATCTCGACTTATATGCTAATATATTTACAATAACAGGAAATGAGTAACTGAGAGAGGGGTGGAAGTGACAGTTAATAAATTACAGTGTGAAGTAACAGGTATGATAGAATGTTTTCAGTTATGTGTCAAGACAAGTATAGAAAAATATAAAGAAAAACGTGTGTATAAATCAAAATAAGTTTAAAGGAAGAGAACTGATTTTGGCGTTGAGTGAAGGATTTAACTTATTAATAAGCAGACTTTCTCTAAGAAGGAGTTCAAAATTGGAAGAAGAAGAGCTTAGAATAGAAAAATCTGTTAAAGAAACAGGGTGGCCGGTTTTTTTGTGGTGTGCTAAAACTCCAGACCAGGAACTCAAAGAAAGAGGCTTTCCCGTGTAAGCCGAAACTCCCATGTGTTCAGAAGCACGCGTGTGTAAATGGCGAATGGTTTCACCAACATACAATGACTCACAGTCATGACACTTAAATTTATAAACTACGCGTGATCTTAAAGCAAAAGGAATTTGATCTTTAAAACGGAAAAAACTTGAAAGGCGTCTAATAGGTTTAAAAACAACACGAAGTTGAATTTGTGGAAAAGCAGAAGCAAAGAGCTTAACGATTTGTTGGCGAATTTGAAGGGAGTGTTGACCGGTGAACGGAAGTGTAAATAAAATGATACGTTTGGGTGCTATGGTAATTTTAGACGCTTGACAAAAAAATTTTTCAAGAAATTTGCGAATACAACTATCTAAAAATTTGATAGGATAACCATTTTGAAGCATGATACTTTTAAATTTCTCTAGTTCTTCGTGAAAAATTGTGTAGGAGGAAGAAATGTTAAAATAACGAAAAAGTAAAGTCATTACTAAGCCCTTTTTATACACAAGTGGTATGAAACTTTCAAAATTTGTGAAAAGCCCAGTAAACGTTGGTTTACGATAAACGGAAGTTACAAATTTGCCATTCAAGCGTTGAATTTGGATGTCAAGAAAGGAAAGTGAGTTATTGTTTTCAATTTCATGTGTAAATTGGATACTGGGATGTTGAGAATTCAAGTAATTAAGGAAAGGTAAAATATGATCGCGAGACCGAAAAAGAATAAAGGAATCATCAACATAGCGTCGATAGTACAGAGGCTTAAACTGAGGCGGACAATCATCAAGCCAATTAGTTTCATGAAAGGACAGAAAAATGTTAGCGAAAAGCGGGCCAAGCGGAGAACCCATCGCAACACCATCAATTTGCTCATAAAATTTCCCGTTAAATATAAAGTGACAATTTTTGACTGTTAAATTTAGTAGTTCTCTAAATTGCTCGGGCGTGAAGTTTTGAAAATGAGTTTTCTGGGAGAAAAGTTGGTTAATAATAATTTCAATGGTTTCATCTAATGGAATATTTGTAAAGAGTGAAGTAATATCAAAACTGGCCATGACTACATTATTAATATCAAATTTCAACTGAAATAAATCTTGTAAAAATAAAAAGAATCAGTGATCGTATAAAAAGTAGGAGAAATGGGGCGAAGTAGAGGAACAAGAAATTTAGCAAGATTATAAGAGTGAGTGCCAATGGAAGAGAGTATAGGTCTAAGAGGAACATTTAACTTATGTACCTTAGGTAGTCCATATAACACGCCGGGTCGAGAACCGGTTGGTGCTAATGACTTAAAGAGTTCTTGGTCAATAACGTTGGCATTCTTTAGACCGCGAAGGAAGGTTCTGACTTTGTTTTCCCGTTTTAAGGTAGTTTTGATGGGATCTTCATGGATAGGAGCGAATTTAGCGGAGTCGTTGAGAATTTGAGTCATTTTGTCCCAATAATCAGTCCGATTAATGACAACCACGCCATTGCCTTTGTCGGGTTTGATGATAAAAATAGAATCATCGTTTCGAAGTTGTTTCAGAACTTTGAACTCCTCATCTGAGAAAATAAACGTAGGTCGTGTATAGCTACGAAAACCAGAAAGTGCTATGTCTTTCAACTTGGTTTTGATGAAATCTTTGTCGCAGCCAGATTCAGGGTAGATGGTCTCATGTTGTATTTTCCGGTGGAGAAGTTCAAACGGGATCAAAAAGTCACAATAGTTCAAGGTCTTAGGTGGAATCAAAAAGTTAAGTCCTTTGGCAAGAACAAACTTTTCTTGGTCAGTCAGTATTCGGTTTGAGTAATTGAAGATGACTTTATCAGGATCAATCGTAGACGTACTAGAGACGTTGGCGCTGAGTCGAAATAATTTCTTCTGTTGAACTTTTTCGTGTCGTGAGAGTTGTCTGGTGTTTTCAGAATCTGAAAGAGATTTCAAATGCAAGAGATCCAACGACGACACCAATTTGGCTAGCTCGGAATGTAAGGAGGTTGATTGAGTAGAATCAACCTCCTTACATTCCGAGCTAGCCAAATTGTGTCGTCGTTGGATCTCTTGCATTTGAAATCTCTTTCAGATTCTGAAAACACCAGACAACTCTCACGACACGAAAAAGTTCAACAGAAGAAATTATTTCGACTCAGCGCCAACGTCTCTAGTACGTCTACGATTGATCCTGATAAAGTCATCTTCAATTACTCAAACCGAATGCTGACTGACCAAGAAAAGTTTGTTCTTGCCAAAGGACTTAACTTTTCGATTCCACCTAAGACCTTGAACTATTGTGACTTTTTGATCCCGTTTGAACTTCTCCACCGGAAAATACAACATGAGACCATCTACCCTGAATCTGGCTGCGACAAAGATTTCATCAAAACCAAGTTGAAAGACATAGCACTTTCTGGTTTTCGTAGCTATACACGACCTACGTTTATTTTCTCAGATGAGGAGTTCAAAGTTCTGAAACAACTTCGAAACGATGATTCTATTTTTATCATCAAACCCGACAAAGGCAATGGCGTGGTTGTCATTAATCGAACTGATTATTGGGACAAAATGACTCAAATTCTCAACGACTCCGCTAAATTCGCTCCTATCCATGAAGATCCCATCAAAACTACCTTAAAACGGGAAAACAAAGTCAGAACCTTCCTTCGCGGTCTAAAGAATGCCAACGTTATTGACCAAGAACTCTTTAAGTCATTAGCACCAACCGGTTCTCGACCCGGCGTGTTATATGGACTACCTAAGGTACATAAGTTAAATGTTCCTCTTAGACCTATACTCTCTTCCATTGGCACTCACTCTTATAATCTTGCTAAATTTCTTGTTCCTCTACTTCGCCCCATTTCTTCTACTTTTTATACGATCACTGATTCTTTTTTATTTTTACAAGATTTATTTCAGTTGAAATTTGATATTAATAATGTAGTCATGGCCAGTTTTGATATTACTTCACTCTTTACAAATATTCCATTAGATGAAACCATTGAAATTATTATTAACCAACTTTTCTCCCAGAAAACTCATTTTCAAAACTTCACGCCCGAGCAATTTAGAGAACTACTAAATTTAACAGTCAAAAATTGTCACTTTATATTTAACGGGAAATTTTATGAGCAAATTGATGGTGTTGCGATGGGTTCTCCGCTTGGCCCGCTTTTCACTAACATTTTTCTGTCCTTTCATGAAACTAATTGGCTTGATGATTGTCCGCCTCTGTACTATCGACGCTATGTTGATGATTCCTTTATTCTTTTTCGGTCTCGCGATCATATTTTACCTTTCCTTAATTACTTGAATTCTCAACATCCCAGTATCCAATTTACACATGAAATTGAAAACAATAACTCACTTTCCTTTCTTGACATCCAAATTCAACGCTTGAATGGCAAATTTGTAACTTCCGTTTATCGTAAACCAACGTTTACTGGGCTTTTCACAAATTTTGAAAGTTTCATACCACTTGTGTATAAAAAGGGCTTAGTAATGACTTTACTTTTTCGTTATTTTAACATTTCTTCCTCCTACACAATTTTTCACGAAGAACTAGAGAAATTTAAAAGTATCATGCTTCAAAATGGTTATCCTATCAAATTTTTAGATAGTTGTATTCGCAAATTTCTTGAAAAAATTTTTTGTCCAGCGTCTAAAATTACCATAGCACCCAAACGTATCATTTTATTTACACTTCCGTTCACCGGTCAACACTCCCTTCAAATTCGCCAACAAATCGTTAAGCTCTTTGCTTCTGCTTTTCCACAAATTCAACTTCGTGTTGTTTTTAAACCTATTAGACGCCTTTCAAGTTTTTTCCGTTTTAAAGATCAAATTCCTTTTGCTTTAAGATCACGCGTAGTTTATAAATTTAAGTGTCATGACTGTGAGTCATTGTATGTTGGTGAAACCATTCACCATTTACACACGCGTGCTTCTGAACACATGGGAGTTTCGGCTTACACGGGAAAGCCTCTTTCTTTGAGTTCCTGGTCTGGAGTTTTAGCACACCACAAAAAAACCGGCCACCCTGTTTCTTTAACAGATTTTTCTATTCTAAGCTCTTCTTCTTCCAATTTTGAACTCCTTCTTAGAGAAAGTCTGCTTATTAATAAGTTAAATCCTTCACTCAACGCCAAAATCAGTTCTCTTCCTTTAAACTTATTTTGATTTATACACACGTTTTTCTTTATATTTTTCTATACTTGTCTTGACACATAACTGAAAACATTCTATCATACCTGTTACTTCACACTGTAATTTATTAACTGTCACTTCCACCCCTCTCTCAGTTACTCATTTCCTGTTATTGTAAATATATTAGCATATAAGTCGAGATAACCTTGTAAATAATTATTCACTCTGAAGATGTTGCAGGATTAGCAACAAAACGTTAGTTTTAATAAAAAATTTGAAATAACTCATGTCTCTTTCAATATGGGGCTTTTTAAAATTATATGCTGGGCTTTAATATTCCTGACAAGATTACGCTTTCCGCCTGGTTCGTCATAACACTGATTGTTTGCTAGAATTGTAACAGGTGTTTCCTGGTTATAATCCACTTACTCTTGTAGGGATAAAGAAGTTTTTCAGCCAATCAGTAGGTGGTTCATTGTATACTGGTGAAGCAGCAGTGGTTAGCTAAAATAAAAATAAAGGACATTAATACTGCACATCTAAGAATTATATTAACAGTCAGACACAAAGAACAAGTTAGAGATCAGAAATTAAAAATGTCATTGGTTTCACTGAAAACTTTCCAGAAATAGTCGTTTAACCAAGATTTGGCATCATAACTGTGATTCAGACAAGATAACATTATTAAGATGCAAGGTCTGGAGTTGTCATCTTTAAAAAATAATACATTATCTGATTGTAACAATATTAATCTTACATTTTCTTTTGATGAAATTAAACCAGCAGTGGCACCAGTGTTTGACTTTGATGAAAGAGAACTTCCATGTTTTCTGGGACTTCTTGGCATTTCTTTCAAGGGGCTCCTCTCTGAGTCAAAGACAAGAGCTTTTCTTGAATGTTGCTGGCTGTATCTGTTTGGCAAAGATGATGTGCTCTTTCTTTGACTCACTGCGATACTACGTGGACTGGATAAATGCATAATAGGACTAGTAGGACTGGGTACAAATGTTGGGCTGATTGGTAATGTCTTGGATGGTTTTAGGGTTTGGTCCAGTGGACATCTGATACCATTGACATCAAAAGTCTACAGGAAAATTTTAAAAATTAAGTAAAAAAATAAGAAAAAATGAAACTCGTTTTGAGGGCTAGATTATAGAATGAATACCCATCCAGTTCACAAACTTGCTGGATACGTGGATAAACAGCCAACTATTACTAACCAACATTCTGCCTCGTTTCCAAACATAATAATGCTGACTGCATATCCATGTTATGTAAAATTGACAACTTACAAAATGGATGGGTATTCTATAATCACTCCACTTCTAGCTTTAAGCCATTGCAAAACAGCAAGGAAATATGTTAGTACATGTGTCAGCCAGAATTTAGCATCGAGGTTTTCCAAAGAGAATGAAATAAACTTCTGTGAATCAGCACTATCACTCAGTAATTAATGTAAAAGGTTTTCTTGCTGCTCTCTATATTTTCCACTTAAAATATGGAACTTCAAAGTAATACATTGTGAGTCTCGAATACTTTACCTCATGAGTAACTTCTGTCCAAACAACCAGAAATTGTTTTCGAGTTTTCAAACGAGGAATCAGCTCAAGAATATCTCGCATATCGAGCATAAAAAAGTCTTCACCATCAACCTCATTTGCTAGGAGTAGAACAATAAATACGGTTTTGTCGTTAATGGTCGTTACAACTCAGACTCTATATAACATCTAATGCAGCTATCAATGTTAAGCCCCAGGGTTGAACACCGCCCACCCTGGGGCTCTATGTATCAACGTAGGTGACATGTATCAACATAAGGTGACATATTTCACAATTAAATGAGTTTAGCATTTTTATTTTGAATATTTTGTTTGAAGTATTGTGTGTATAATTATAAGCTGAGAACTCAGAAAAGACATCTGAGCTCTAGATAGGACTCTATTAACATGTTGAGTTACTCAGAGAAGATATTTGAGCTCTAGATAGGACTCTAATTGTCTAATAACATGTTGAGTTTGATAACTCAACATGTTAATAGAGTCCTATCTAGAGCTCAGATATCTTTTCTGAGTTCTCAGCTTATACACACACACAACTTCAAACAAAATATTCAAAATAAAAATGCTAAACTGACTTAATTCTGAAATATGTCACCAAATTAAACATTCAATACAGTAGTCAAATTGTTATTGAAGTTGTCACACAAATTGACCTAAGCTTCATTTCTGCCTTTCTGGATTGTTATTTTCAATCCATCTCCATCCCCGCCGAATCTCTAGTATCTATTTTGTGTTTTTATAGCGTTTAAAACCATTATTGTGATGTTTTCTTCGATTTCGAGACAAATTTGTTTGTATCAGAAATGAAAGAAACAGCGTAAACATAGCCCCTTCATTTTAAAAGCACACAAAACGGAATCAAAGCGCGCAAATGTTACTGATCACAGAATCTCATAAACTATAAACTAAACAAACATTACTTACTAATTAACGTGAAATATAAAAGGCTATAAATGACTAAAAGACAATGACGGTTCATAGTTTACATGTAAACATATTTATCCATCATATGTAGCAGCATATTAAATTATACGTACCTTCAAATGCCTCAACGATATCATCGAATTTTTTCTCCTTCAAAAACAAAAGAACATTTTGGGAAGATTGTCTTGAGAGTGCCATTTTAATAAAATTCTATGAAGAAATCATTCAAATCAATGCCTTTAGCCGGAATGCCAGACGTCCAAAAAAAGTCTTCTACACTGAATGCCAATGCGGGGAAAGAATGAAGTTGGACCACGCGTGTGCTCGATAGCCTCGACGCAAATTTTTTTTCCGTAGACAGTCGGACACCTCATTGATAGTCGGACACATCATTGATCCGCGCCCGAAAGCACAACATTCAGCGGACACTCTTCACCAGTCCACTTTTAAGATACGCTTCCCAGTGTGTCTTGCGCGCGCGTATTGCTAATTTCAAAACGCGAATTCAACGAAAAATGGCAGGGAACGAAGAAACTTTTACAGCTTTGAAATCCAGCAAATTTTCCGGATATCATGTCTTTTATCGAAGCGTTGCTGTAAGTGTATATTTCACTGTTATAATCAATCGTTGTTAGACTACATATCGTATATTTTTAGTTTTATTCCCTTAGTAAATGAGTCCATAATAAAAGGATAATTTAAATTATACACCACGTGTATTCAAACATAAGACAAATATTTTACTGCGGTATATAAACAGTAAATCTTGACAGTAAAGCAGTAACTTAATACATTATTATTTTGGACATATCAGTGGTTAAATGAGGACTAGCGAATTTGAGTTTGTCAGTCACTTGATAAAAGTGATATAATAACTATCTAATTTTAGGGTCAAATCAAAGAGACTTTGCCGGATGCGGATTTGGCTCTCATGAGCAAAACAGCTGCCGTTTTGTGGAAGAGATGTTCTCCGTATGTTCGCAAAGTAAGTTTCTTTCAGTCTTTTTTTTTCAACTTTTATACAAGTATGTTGTAGCCAGTAAGATGAAAAATCATTACTTGGTATTTCAATGCCAGAGCTGACCTGTCAACATTAAATTGACCCAACGCTCACACTTTCCCATACCACTTGATATTGAATCGATTGGGTGAGCAGAGAAAAACTCAACTCAACCGGGTCGAGCACAAGTTCAAATCTATTTAATAAGTGCTCAATTCAGTTATCCGAGTATGTGAGTTCACAGTTCAATCATTATGTTGACAACAAGTGCACAGTGTTGGATTTCTTTCATAAATGTATTGTCATTAACCCATTAAGGCGCAATTCACCCTGGTGCGTCCTACTTTGTTATATTTTACTCTGTCTATAAATGCCAGGTGTTTTTAATACTCTGTCTAGTCTCAGACAATTTTACTCCTCAAGGGAAGACCTTTGTGCCTTAATGATTAACAGTGTAATAATAATAATAATTTAGTAATAATCTGGCAATTGGTTTCCAATGTTAGAGTCAGAGTAAATTACTATTTATTTGATTATCTGTGCCAGATGATTATCATCAACATTCTCCATTCTTATATTTACCAATATGAATGTCCTCTTATTCTTTTCTTTCGAGGATTGGAAAAGTAAAGGGGAGCGAGTAAAGGAGGACATAGATTGTGGGATTGTAGAATATAAATGCAAAAAATGTCAGAAGTCGTTCCCAAGAGCAAAAGATGCTAATTACCATCAAAAGCACTGTGAGGAGGCCATCTGTACTATATGCAGCAAGACTTTCTTGAACCGACTGGCTTTAAGAAGACATATGGCTGTTCATGAAGAAAAATACAAATGCCAAACATGCCTAAAGTCATTTGCTGGACAAGCGTCGCTAAAACGTCATATTCAAGTACACAGTGGTACACAAGAAAAGGAATTTGCTTGTCTTTTCTGTAATGTAAAATTTACAACCAAGTCAAACATGATAAGGCATGTTAAAAGCTGTGTCTAATTTATTTAGTAAACACTAGGACATGTGTTATTGACTAATATTATGTTGTTATTACATTATTTATTTCTCTTGTATTTATATCTTATTAGATGTTTTGGTGTGTGGTATCACTGTATATTTTTACGAGTTGTGCTGTACAACGAGTAAAAATATACAGCGATACTACACATCAAAACATCTTATAAGAGATTTATTATACAACTGCTCTGATCAACAAACTTTTATGGAAAAAGAAAACTCTAAAAAGGCCAGAGAAGTAGTGTGACTTGCACCAGGACAAAATAATAAGCATACATGAAGTAGTTCCCAAGTGATAAATTTGATTGGCTAACAAAATCTGTCAAACCAGTTTTCTATCATCCAAATAACTAACTACTGTATCCATATAACTAAATATCGCTGTATATCTGTACTCATTTTTAGCATTATTTGGACAGTTTTTAATGCAGTTGTATAATAAATAGTATTAACTAACAAAATTCATTAAAATATTAAATATTCACATGATGTTCCGAAATGACTTTTTCAAATACAGTTTCTATTTATATAATTATGTTACATGTAAGTACAGTGCATGCAGTAAGTTCAATGTTCGTATAGCCTTGTTTTTGTACCCATACTTCTTCCAGCTTTCTTTGCAACTGGCTCATTTCTTCGCACATTTTCAGCAAACCTATGTACGCGTTTAGTGTTTCCAGCTACTTTTTGAAACGGATTGTTCTTTACAGTTTGTCCCTTGTTTTGTTTGCACTTTGATCCATTTCTTACCTTTCGACGTTTAACAGCTTCTGGTTGAACATGAATTGTTCCTCTTTTGCGTTTTTTCACAACCGATGTTGTAGTGAGACGGGTATTATACACCCCTTCTGCACCAAAACAATGAAAACTTGTTGCAAGCTTCGACTTTGGCATCTTCTTCACTCTATCGGAAAATTTCAGAACACTTCGCAGGAAATTTTGGTCTGTTGCATTCGATGCAACCTTATCCTCCAAGGACTCCAAAGCTTCTTTTAAGGCTGTGCAGCATTCTTCCTTGGTTACCAAATCTTGAGGGATGTTCCTTCTGAGTGGAACTGTAAAAGGTAAACAAAAGCATTATCACGGTTAAAGTTTGTTGTGACCCAGTTAAACAATTCACTCCCCATTTACTGTTGGTACAATCATGAAATGGACCCTTCGGCTTTGGATACAAGTTGTCCAACCAGACCACCAAAAAATTGGCCCTGTTAACCCACCATTAAAGCACAACAAGAACTCTGGCATGCCATTATTTGTTATTTTGCTCTATATAATGCCATACTATTTTACCCCTGAAGGGGAGACTGTTCCACCTCAAAACTATCTGTCAATGCCTCATGTTAACCCATTAACTGGTACAATGCGCCCTGGTGTGGGTCCCTCAAGTTTGACGAGTAAAATCGTTTGGTGTTATGTCAAGAACAATGAGTTATAAATATACTTGTCTTTAACACAAACTACTTTCACCTAATGTCAGCTGAAGCACAGGCTACGGTCACAACAGTAATAAACTACAGTACCTGCTGAGGTGAATATAGCTTCATCTGTAGCTTCACTACCAGTACATGTCTGATCAAACTGGTCAGGACAGCATGGTGCATCCAAGGTTGGTAGCGATAAAACTTGGTCATGTAATCCCTCGTAGAAATTCAAAGGAAGTGTAGCTCCTATAGCAATCTTAGCGTACATCTTCCTCTGCTCTTTGCTGAAAACTGGCAAGAAGTTTACAGCAACTGACAGCTTGTTCACCCACAGGATGTATTGATGTTTGCACGGTGAACCATTGACACCAATCTTGCACTGGCAGAATCCAGTATTCATATCAACCAGATATTGCACTTCTTCCTCTGAGAAGCTTGGTACCAGGAACATGTTGCTGCCAACATTCACAATCTTCTCCACTGCAGCTCTCTGCTCATCACAACTCGGTACTTTGAAGCCAACTCCATCTGACTTTTTCTTCTCAAGACCTTTGAAGCGCCTGCTATAAATTCCATCAAACTTGCCTACAGTTTTGCGATAGTAAGAAAAATATTTCAATGATTATGCATCTGTAATCAGAGGGTGCTCAACCCAAGATTTATATGTCCTGTCCATATAAAACAAGTGTAAAATAATTCAAATATTAATACAACGAAAGAACAACAAACTTTAGTCTACACGAAGTACTGTGACTTCATTAGGAAGGTGCTGTGTGCACCTGCAATACATCAATTACATGTATAAAAAGTACAAATGAACAAATGTACAATCATAACACTCATGTAAAATTGAGTTTCCTGTTCTTTAAATTTCTCTGCAGTTTTGTATTAAACAATTTGTGGAAACCTTGCAAATTGCAAGTAAGTTTAAAACTTGACTTATTTTACACTAGACATAATTGTAGTTAGGCATCCTGTGGTTTATATTTAAGTGTCATAAGGCAAATGAACAATTAATAAATTATTTAAAATTAATAGATGACTACAATTTCTAGACTATTTGCCTAGATATAAAGGCTATAAGCCTTTAACTGTATACCCTGGTAGTATATCTATTAGGAAACAGATACTAGCAAAGCATCTTGGTAGTTGTTGTCCCACAACATCATCAAACAACCCAATGTAACTATGCAGATTACACTATTTCAGAGAGGAAAACATGATATAAGCTCTTCGGTTTTAATCATTACATGTTGTTACCTGATGAAACAGACAAAAGCTTATTGCGGTAGTGTTGATCCAGCTCAGTTGTGAACTTGTCCATGAGACCAACGACATTGACTTCTTTTTGGCGGTTCAGGATCTCATCTTTAATGACCAAAAACTGTGCTTCACACAAGTTGTTGGTATTATTACCCCTCATAGGTAAGTTAATTCGGTAGCAAAGTGCCCATGACTCACGGTCCTCGAAGACATCAGTGACATACTTTTCAAAGTTTGGGTATTTTGATACCATGTCGCTCGATATGAGGTCATTAAAACAATTCTGCATGTCATCCTCATTCTCTGCATACAGAATCTTCTTGAATGCCAAGAGCAAGGGAGGCCGGTCTTCCAAGCTTATGCCATTCTTCTTCTCGTGTAGCCAACGCCAAACCTGTTGGAGCACATGGAAGATGCAAAGAACTGGGACAGATGTTGGCCACACTTCTTTTAATGCAACTCGTAATTCATGGCAGTTGTCTGTCATGAAAACTCTAGGCCCTGTTGCACCATAAAAGGCAAAATCAGGCAACGAGGATTTGAACAGTTCTAATGCATCAGTAAGGGTCTGTTCCTTCTCGTCGCTGGTTACAAAAATCCCCAAGGGAAGAGCTCCACAAACACTGTGTGTAACAACAACAAACACACGGAGATTATATTCTTCCATATTTGAGGAGGAATCCAAGAAAGCCAAATCCTTTGCCTGTGACACCTGTAAAAATATCAATCAAAGAATAATATTTCACAAGGACTCTTTCAGTTCATCAGTTATGCTACTGTATGTACTAATTAACCCATTAAAGTGCAATGCACCCTGGAGTGCCCTATGTTGTTTTCTAATACTCTGTCTAACACCAGAAAATTTTACTTGTCAAAGGAAGACCCTTGCGCCTTAATGGGTTGAAGTGAATGTGAGAAAAAATTTCTACCTGCAATATTTTAAACATGAGTCTGTATTTAATATTATTTTAATTTATTGCAGATAAAGCTGGGTTAGCAATAGAAATTGGCGGATAACTTCAGTCTGGTTATTAACCAGGCACCCCGTTCAACAAAATTATGATGGCTTTACTTCAAGGTAGCAACTTACCAGTTTGTGTACTCTTTTCATTAAGGGAGTTATCACTACCATGATAAATGGCTGGTTGATTGCTTCATCATATTTTTGGTACTCAATTGTATATTCCACATCTTTCTCTTTGAGATTTTTAATTCTTTCTTCAAGAGCAGAAAACATATCAGTCATACTGCCAGTTCCGAAGCGTTCTTTTCTAAAGTCAGAGTAAATGCTATTAAAATCCTTTCTTCGAGGCGCTTCAGACCGATCTGAAAGTCTCCTATGGTACTCAAGGTCATCTTTGCACTCACTCCTCAGCTGTCGTAGAAATTCTCGATGAGCTGCCCCAGGTAATAAACCACTAGCATACATCTGGGTGATGGTATTTGTGACACTTGTCGGAATGTCTTTGAAACTCAAAGAATGCAAGGAATCAACCGAATGGTTATGACTCCACTCGATATCGATACTTGAAGCAACATCTGCGCTTTTACCAAGCCTCACCACTAGTGAAAACGGGCAGTTGGTGTTCTTAAACCGTTTGCTTGGTTGAGATGCCAAAACTTTAGCAGCACACATTGTGGCTTCATATCTCGTGTGGTGATGGCATCTGAAATACTTTATTAAAGAATATTCGCCCTTTCCACTTGCTTTCCTCGTTTTAGTAATTCTTAAAGTTTCATTGTTTTTGATTCCATAATTTCTTATAAATAGGCCAATATCTTCTTCATCTTTGAGAGTGGTCTTGATGGTCGCTTTGAATCTTCCAGTATGTCCTTGCACGCTTATTATCTTATACTGATCTTCTTTGAGTGGGATAATATTTTTAACTCGCGATAAAAGTTCTTGAGTATTCTCGGGACCAGAAAAACTATTTTGTAGATCTGCTACGGCATCGCGAAGCAGATCGTCCATCTTTTACACGTGGTCGAAGACAAACAACATGAAATGAGGGGTATTTGGTGTGCCGAATGCATACGCAGGGAAAACGCAGGGTACGAAGGGATCGATCGATAACGCGCAAAGGCCTGGACGCGAATCAATGATGTGTCCGACCATCAATGAGGTGTCCGACTGTCTACGGAAAAAAAATTTGCAGCCTCGACAGCTGGAAACGTGTGTCATGTGACCAGAAATTGACCAATACGTGTTGAATAGCAAAAATAGTTGCCATGGACATGGACTCCCTCAAACCCCCCAATCATGTACGCAGGCTCTACTCGGACACGTGACTCGGAACCGGTGGCTTCTACTTCGTGTACCGAACACAGAATTTTGGATTCAGTTGGATTACTTCGTTTTTAAAAAAAAATTGCTTAATTTTTCAAGGAATAATTCAATTCACGTCTAATGCAAAATTTAGCGAGGTTTTTAAAAGAACGGAGCAATTCAACCGATTCCAAAACTCTGTGTCTGGTACAAAATGTAGCTGTGACGTATTCTGTGTCCGGTACACGAAGAAGGAGCCGAACCGGTTGCATTGATCTTGATCATAAACACTTTTGGACGCAATAATGGTTGTTCTTAACGAAAACTGACCATATAGTTGATTTAAATACATGAACTCCTCATTATGCTCA
This sequence comes from Corallium rubrum, assembly GCA_964035015.1. Classification (NCBI taxonomy): domain Eukaryota; kingdom Metazoa; phylum Cnidaria; class Anthozoa; order Scleralcyonacea; family Coralliidae; genus Corallium; species Corallium rubrum. The sequence continues at coordinate 30,808 of CAXIUP010000066.1, read as the reverse complement.
ATCTTTGCTGCCAAATATGTTCGACATATTATTCTATTTCCATTTTTGGAATGTTACAACATCTCATGGAGGTCCATAGGCACGATTCAAACTTGCATTTCACTTGTGAAGTGCCGCATTGTCTGTGCACTTTTACAAAGGTTGGTTTATCCGTTTATGTATAAATTCGTAAATTGTTTTATCTGCAATTGGTTGTATTAAATATTTGGTCTCTTATTTCATTTGTTGCTGAGTTTTCGACTTAGCTGTATAACTTTAAGAGTTCAGTAAACGAGTTTTAGTGTTGTCCCTCTGGTGTTTTCCAAAATGTTTTGAAAATGTATTGTTGTGCATGTTCTATATCCGCTTACTTTTCGTTATTTTATTTCAATTTTTAAGATTGACACCTATAAGAGTCATTTAAGTCGAAAGCACAAGGATGTTGATCTGAAGTTACCATACACACTGGAAACTGCAAGCAATAATGCATCTCTCGAAGACGAAGACAGACCGATGGCAATGGAGGAAAACATGGAAGTGGATGAGCCTATAATTTTATTGGACCCGGTTGAGGTGCAGAAACACAACATTGCACTGTATGTCTTAAAGACTAAAGAGGATAACCTTCTTACCCAAACATGTGTTGATAATGTTGTCGAAGATACAAGTGAACTGGTGAAGACCACTGTACAGACAATTAAGAAAGGTTTGCAAAACTGTCTAGATGATGCAGGCATAGAGTTTAATACAGTTCCTGGGCTTGAAGATTTGTTTGCAGAAGACAATGCAATTTATAAACCATTTGAACACGTGTCAACAAAATATAAGCAACTTTCATACTTCAAGCAACACTTTGGACTAGTGGTAAGTGACATACCAGTACCTGTATTATATATATATATATATATATATATATATATATACAGTCAAACCTCTATAAAGCGGTCCTCTATTAAGCGGCCACCCTCTATTAAGCAGTCACCCTCAGCCAACTCGGCTTCACCTCATGTTTCCACTAGGCATTTTTTCCTGGTTGAAATGACATCATTCGTGTTTCTATCACAGTACAGAGACACGTATACGATATATATATATATATATATATATATATATATATATATATATATATATATAATATACTGAATATATAATATATATAATATACTGAATATATAATATATATAATATACTGAATATAATATATATATATATATATATATATATATATATATATATATATATATATATATAAAATAAGAATGCAGCTTAAGCTTAAAAGTCTCAGAGTTTCACACTATGAGCTCATATATGACTCACAATTGGTGGTTAGCATAAACTACTACTAACCATCTGGAATTTCTGTAAGTGTTCAAATCTTGTGCTGTGCAGACTGCATTCTGGGTGTTGAATTTGGAAGAGTTTTTGGTCATGGGCAAAGTTACATAATTATATAGTCATGTAGTATAGAAATAGACTTCTGTTGCTATATTATTTCAACTTGATTCTACCTAGGAACCTCAGCGTATTACACTTGAGCACAGTTCAGTAAAAAAAAGGTCAGGAACAAGATGCAAAGAAGTCTTGAAGGATGATGAAATCATTTACATACCACTACTAGAGTCATTGGAGAAGATGCTTAATATAGATTCAATATTGACTGAGGTATATATTTACATCTGATGTACTAAGACAAATTTAATTGTACAGTAAGGGATGTTTAGTGTGTGTATATATATAATATGTGTATGTATCTGTTGTGTGTATGTGTGTGTGTGCGATCACTCACCTCCTATGGAAAGGCTTGTTATACTGTGAAATACCGGTATTGAATATTATTATATTTTTCCTTTGTTTGTTAAAGGTGCAGAATGGCCATCAACGTCATGATGGTATAATTGAAGACATTTGTGATGGACAGTTATTTAAAGCTCACCCATTGTTTTCTGTGGACTCTACTGCCCTCCAATTGTTGTTATACTACGATGAACTAGAGGTTGTAAACCCTCTTGGTACTAAGACTGGAAAGCATAAATTAGGTAAGGTACATGTTTATCTACCCATACGAAAAAATTCAATAGGAATTCCTATTAGATTTTGACCCAAATTCCTATAGGAATTCCTATTGGATTTCCTATAGGAAATTTATTCCTATTAGATTTTGGCCCAAATTCCTATAGGAAATGCAGTTTCCTATAGGGATTCCTATTGGATTTCCTATAGGAAATTTATTCCTATTAGATTTTGGCCCAAATTCCTATAGGAAATGCAGTTTCCTATAGGAATTCCTATAGGATGTTTTCGTATGGGTAACCATTTCACTTAATAATGAACTTGTAGTCCTGATCTGGTTGGTTTATTGCTTGAGAAGTATTACTTGGATAAAACCCTGAATACTTTATAGCGATAACTTCCAGTTTTCACTAGTGGAATGTCTACATGAATTATTTCAAGGAAACAGTATTCATCAACAGATTTCATTTTAGGTGTTTACTACTTCACCCTTGGGAACATTCCACCAAAGCGTAGGTCGCAGATAAATGCCATTCAGCTTCTTGTCCTTGCAACAACACCAATGATAAAGAAATATGGAATTGATACATTAATGGAACCATTCATGGATGACCTTAAATACCTCGAACAAGTATGTTTAATAAATTAGTACCGATTATATAATCCCCGAGCCGGGCAATGGGCCGAAGACCTGGAGCCCAGTGTGGGTGCTAATCTTGGCATGCGTGGGCATTGTTTACATGCGAAATTACATGCGAGATGAAAAACTGAAGATAATTCTGAAACCTGTTTATATATATATATATATATATATATATATATATATATATATATATATATATATATATATATATATATATATATATATATATATATATATATATATATCTGTATATATATATCTATATATATATATATATATATATATATATATATATATATATATCTGTATATATGTTAAATCCGCAACTTGTGTGGTTCGGATGTTGGACTTCCACAAACCTCCCTCAGTTTTTGGTGTCATTTGATCACTAATTTTCCTCATGTCAATCATGGTATAACTTATAAATACAGGGTATTTATTTTTGTATGATTTAATAAAAATACTCAAAATGCTCTTAATATTTTAGGATGGTGGATATCAGTTTATGATTAAAGGTGAACCAGAATTTTTTTCTGGAACTATTGTATTTGTATCTGCGGACAATCTTGGTTCCCAACTTGTTGGTGGATACAAAGTAGGACCTGGAGCATTTCTTAAATGCCGTCACTGTATGGGGACATCAGATGATATTAAAAAAAAAGTATTTATTCTTTAGTTTTAATTAGTTAATTAGTAGGGGTAGCATGGGTGGTGTGGCTGTTAGGGCACTGCCTCTCACCAATAGTTAAGCCCGGTTAGATGGGATTAGTACTTGGATGTGTGACCATCTGGGAATAACCCCATTCTTGAGCTTGGACCATGTGAGAAGAGTTTAGTGGGTCTCTCCTGTGCTTCAAGAGTTTTTCACTGGGTTCTCCGGTTTTCCTCCCTCCGTAAAATCAACACCATCTGGGTCCAGGATAGGAGTGGCACCCACCCCTGCCTTAAGGTAGTAGCCAATGACAGAGGACTCTTCTGGCTCGTCTGACCACTGTCGACCAACTCACTCAGGGGTACACCGGATATAGTATTCAGCTTGATTATCTGACTAGGTAGTGAAAAATCTCACTATCTGGAAAATTTGTCTTTTTGATAATTTGGCATTACTTTTTTGTAATTTTCCAGGATCCAAGTAAATTGTTGAAGAAATAATAGTATACATACACTATGCATGAGTGATGACGTTCATAGAATATCCAGTACCATTTATTTCTCAAAGAGTGGAATTTTAGCAGGGCTTTTATTTATTTGTCTCAGTTAAACGACTCGTTCCCAGGATGGCTGCATACTAAATGACAGCAACAACTGTTATTCTCTAAAAAGCACTATCCGGTGCACCCCTATCAATTATTTACCCGTTATTCAACATTTTGGTTTGTTCTTTAGTTTTTAGAGAAACATTTTACCCTACGCACAAGGGATGGCCATGACCGACACTGCCAGCTCATTGACCAAGATGAGGGATTGAGCAAACATATGGAGTTTGTCGCAGGTCCATCCTTTGCAATTCACGTTACTATCATGTTGTTGATGGAATGCCTGGAGATGCAATGCATGATGTTCTTGAAGGTGTCCTTCAATATGGATGCAAAGAAATGCTTAAAGTTTTTATATATGAGGAGAAATACTTCACTCTTGATCAATTCAATGAAAGGATGAGAATGTTTGACTACGGTTATTACAACGACAAAAATAAGCCATCACCAATTAATCGTCAAACAATGAAAAATGATAACAATTCCCTCAAAAAAAAAGGTTTGTTTATGTGTGTGTGGTATATGCTAACCTGTGTTGTGATCCAAGGATAGTATTATGAACAACTTTAGTACAAATTGTATAGTGTTCATACTCATCCATTTAGATCTATGATTTTTAAGTAAATCCTTTCAATTTTTTTTTATTTTGTATACTGTAGCTGCTCAAATGTGGTGTATGGGAACATTTCTTCCACTGATTATTGGAACCACAATTCCTGAGGATGATGAAAGATGGCAACACTTTCTTTTGTTAGTGAAGATTGTAGACATTGTCTTTTCACCAATAGTAAACATAGCCAATCTTAGCATACTTGAGGGGTTAATTGAAGAGTATTTATGGGGTTTCACTTGTGTGTACCATGGACGATCTGTAATTCCTAAGATGCATTATTTGACACATTATCCAGCACATATATTCAGGTATTGTATAGAAATCTTGGTAGTAACAGTATCTAATAGGTTCTTGATGTTACTGTACCTTACATGTTTGTTTTGATATTGTAGCACAAAATTGTTTTCCCTCAGTCACTTCTAGTGTCAGAAGTCATATCATTTTTAAATTCTGTAGCTACTGTAAACGATAGCATTAATCATCACAACTTTCACCTTCAATAATATTTCCCATTTCATTAAATACCAATTCAGTTGGAGGACATCCGAAGAACTGTAAACTGCATGTACTATGACTGAGGGGATTTGATACCTAATAAATATATTTTTTATAGATTTGGGCCTATGGTACGTACTTGGTGTATGAGATATGAAGCCAAGCATAGATACTTCAAACAAATTGCTGGATGTATGAGAAACTTTACAAATGTTGCATTCACGCTAGCAGAACGCCATCAAGCACAGATGTGTTACCGAATGAACACACAGGCTGACACAACAAATGGAAAAAAGAGCAATTTCCTTATAAAGCAGCCAACAATTGGTAAATATGCTTATAGTTTTTCAATGATTAACTTTACAATTTATTAATGATTAGTATTAATATACTGTACATGCACAGTATACTTTTACAAATAGCAATTTGATAGCATATTTTCAATAGGTATATTTATTATAATAGATGTGAGTGTTTTACTGAGAATAATTGTCAGTGAGATATTTTACATATCTTCACTAGTGAAGATAGTGAAGATATCAAACAATGAAATGAACACTAATTTTGCTGTTTCTATATAATAAGAACATTAGATGGACTGAAAACAATATTTTACTCATTTGCTATACGCTCATTCATAAAATATTGTTTTCACCTCGAAGATAAAATCCGTATCTTCGCACCACCATCTAATATCCTCTCTCTCTCTATATATATATCTGTCTGTTTATTTATTTGCAATTATAGGAAATGGTAATCAAGTTGTTGTTGGCAATACAGAGTATTCAACGTTCTGAAACAAAGTGAAGAAACTCTTGCTATGACAGATTTCTTGTATGAGTAAGTATACATTAAAACTGTATTGAGGTAGGATTTATATGATGGGGCTGGGCCTCTCTCCTTCGCAGAGGCGTCTGTTATGTTCTGCTATATTAAGCGAGAAACCCGTGTGAAGCAAAACACCACTGAGCAGTAGGAACGTGGAAGGGAAGAGGTGGGAAACTTCCCTTTCTCTCCCCTTCCGCAAGCGTTCCTATTGCTCAGTGGTATTTTGCTCTGCGCAGGTTTCTCACTTAATATAGCAGAACATAACAGAAGCATCTGTGGAGGAGAGAGGGGCTGGGCTCTTGAGTTCATCGCAAGGTTGAATTAGGGTTCGTTGAGATTGTCTGTATGTATATATATATATATATATATATATATATATATATACAGGACAGTCTGTAATCTAAAGAAAAGTACTAACAGTGCTAATAATGTAATACACAATAATTTAATACTAAATTTGTCCATGCAACTTGTTTTTGTTGCTGGAGGCATTAAGTTGCTTTGTCTTAATGTCAGCCTATAATTTATATACTATAATTAATTTGTTTTCAGGCCAAAAAAGGTGACAATCCATGGGACCGAATACAGAATAGGAGCTGTTGTATGTATTGGGTTATTAAATAACCATCCTCAATTTGGCTCTATTGAGAACATTGTTATTTTTTCATTGGAAAAGATTTATTTTATCTTAAAAAAGTTTGTCACAATTGCATTTGCAAGCCACTTTAATGCATTTGAGGTACGAAGACCAATTAATTCAGAAATAGTTCCTTTGCTACAAAATCAATTTCAAATATATCTACCCTCACATACAATAAAGCCATCCACATGTGCCTCTGCAAATGGTATTTATATGTAGCGCCTAGATGCAGTTTTGCTTCACAATACTAACTTGCTGTACAAGCTGCACAATACTTTCCTGTAAGATAGTCACAATATTACATTAAATGATGTTATTAAAATATTTATTTATTAATATATTTTTGTGAGCATGTTTTGTCAGTGACTTTGTTTTTGGTGAACTGCCCCTTGTCCATGAACAAACTTTGCATGCACAAGTTGTTTGAATACTGCAGTTGTGGTTATATATTTGTGCATTAAATATTTTGTTGGCTAGTTCTTTAATTTATTCCATTCGCCTGGGTCTGGTTCGATCACAAATAACCTCTGCAGATGTTCCAGGCATCCGTATAATTGAATGCTTTCAATAAAACATTTAACATATGTATATATTTTTTGTAACCGATGGTTAATCTGTTAACATAATTGTCTAATGATGGCTAAACAATTATTGAATCTTAGACAATGGTTTTATCTGGTTTACCTATATATATGAAGAAATTCAAAATCGATATAACCAATTACTCATTGGTTAAATTAACCATTTCATAATGGTTAGGGAAATATAACCAAACAATATTTGGTTAAAAAACAACCAATTCACAGTGGTTAAATTGATAAACTTTCTGATTTGTTGAAATAACCAATTTTCTATAGTTATAGTAAATATAACCAATTGGCCATTGGTTAAAATAACCAATTTTTTATGGTTACGGAAATTGTAACCATCATAATTTTTGTTAAAATAACCAATTTTTTATGGTTGCAAAACTTATAACCATTGTCATGTTGGTTGAAATAACCAATTTATAGTGGTTACAACAAATGTGACCAATATTAAATTGGTTAAAATAACCTATAATAATGGTTGGAATTGGTTTAACCAATAGCAAATTAGTTAAAATAACCATTCGAAATTGGTTATAACCAATAAAAATTGGTTATTTTAACCAGTCTGTTTTTACAGTGTATATATATATATATATATCATATATATATATATATATATATATATATATATATATATATATATATATATATATATATCGGCATCTCTATTTAACGGAATCAACGGAATCGACGGAATCAACGGAATCTGCCGGAAATTTGGTTAATCGCTTACTAACAAACGGTTAATAAAATACATTTATTTACGTTTATTAGCTGAGACTGAAACTGATCTGTCGTCGATATTTCAAGTAAGGTTATTGGATTAGACATATTGCGTACATACATACGCGTAATTGTTGAAAGAGATTTTATATTTTTGATTGCTATGATTGCGCAAATATACGTGTCTCATACTCTCATTTCAAACTTACTAAGGTCTGCTAAGTGTTAAGTTGGACACAACCTGTGGCTTGATTACAGTCAAAAAAGCTTGGTTAAATCTAAAAAGATAGACGTAAATAAAAAAATCAGGGGTCTACACTTATAAAGATATAAATATACACGTGCTTTGTCTGTTGAACTCATTCTTTGAATCATAAACACGGGTGTTTTTATTAAGACGATTACATTTAGCGTTTTCCGCACGTGTCACGTAGAAGGTACTATTGCGTCATGATTGCACAAATGCAACAAATAAATTGTGTAATAAAATTTTGTAGACAAATTTACTAAATATTTCCTGTCATCAATGCCGAGTAAACAGCTTTGCTGCGCGCATAAAATGTCCAAAACATGTACATCGTCCGCCTAAATATTATTTGTTCCGCTACAAGGAAATTATGTGCGTAAATTTTAGCGTATTTTAACGTCCCTCGACCAACTACTCTCGACTTGCAACCCTCGACACTCGACCAAAACCCAAACTCCTCCAGGAAGACATAATCTTGAGGGGTAGTGTGGCCGTCTTTCTTACATGCCTAGGGATTGGGGATATAAGATTTATATTTTAAAAAATTGCACAATATTTTCAAAGATGTGTTTTATAGCATAGTCAAAAACATGCGTGAATGTTTAATATAATCTAATTCATATATATGTTGAAGCTTCATTCTTTACTTCACTTAGGCAACTGTATGGTTAAAATCCAATATATAACTCATTTGTCTCTGTCCATACTAAGTAACTCAGTCAACAATTTATTTGTTGCATTTGTGCGCATGCAATCCATGATGCAATAAATAGTACCTATACGTCTGGAAAACGCTAAATGTAATCGTCTTAATAAAAACACCCGTGTTTATGAGTCAAAGAATGAGAGTTCAGCAGACAGAGCACTTGTGTATTTATATCTTTATAAATGAACACCCCTGACTCGGGTACCGCAGGTAGATGAGGCTAGGTTTTGGCTCGTTTTTTGGGTTTTTTTTCCCAACCTCGTACCCAGGCTCTTTTCAACCCGCCGCACGGAGAAAAGACCCTGGTATATCATGGTCACGTGACTACCAAAATCTGGTTGTGACAAATTTTGTTTGGGCAGGGGTGGGGTAGAGAGGATTCACAGCTTTCGTTTGAAAGAAATATCGTTTGAGAAAATACTTCGATCTCAGGGCTAAGTGGGTACAATATGATTTCTGATTATGTTCACGAGACGGATAACGTAGAAGAGACTCGCGCCGCAGAGAAGCGAAGCAAAGAAGCAGATCGCAGACGGTAAATAATTCACCATTTCAAATTCACCTAAGCTATTCCTTCTCTAGCGGCTCAAGATTTCGACTATAATGCTTATTCTTATACACAACTTGTTTTGATGTGAATACTATACGTAAATTACCGAGGTGTAGAGGAGAGAGAAATTCGAAGCATTCGACCGACGATCGTCGACATTTACCCAGACGGCAGTCTGAAGTTTTAATCTAAATAAACAACCGCGAGGAAAATATCTCAGCGCTTTGTATTTTTTACGATTTATTTGGTGTGATGTATGTTGCCGATAATTTTTCGTTACTGTGAAATTAATGATCAGCCCTCAAGTTTGAGTACTGAATATCTTTGTAGATTTCACTTGTTTATATCAAAAATTTGCCTAGTCCCGTGCGAGACGAATCAGTTTCTGTCTCCGTTCAGTTCAAGTGGGTTCAACGACGTAAACAGTATAAGACTTTCTCTCCGCTCCACACTTCAATAATTTGCGTAGTATTCACATCAAAACAAGTATAGTGTGTGTAAGGATAGCATTATAGCAAAAAACCCTGAACAGCTACATAAGGAATCCGAATTTAAAACGGGAAAAATATTCACCACCTGCCGTCATTGCTTTTCGCTTTTCTTCGCCGTCAGTCGCTCGTACGTCACCCGTTTCTTGTAAACATATTAAATCAGAAATCATAGCCATATATATTGTACCCACTTAGCGCTGACCTCTTGAATCCAAGATCGAAGTATTTCCTCAAACGGTAAAATCTTTCAGGCAAGAAGCTTTAAATCCTCTCTACCGCACCCCGGTCCAAACAAAATTTGTCACAACCAGATTTTGGTAGTCACGTGACCATGATATACCAGGGTCTTTTCTCCGCGCGGCGGGTTGAAAAGGGTCTAGGTACGAGGTTGGGTTTTTCCCTTCTGTGTCACGCTCTTAGCCTACTTCGCAAGCCTCTCTAATCAGAAAGCGCAGGCTCAAGTCAAGTGCGCATTTAACTTATTCCGCCGTCTCGATAGGCTCGATTTCCACCTTATCTCAACTCGCGGGACTTTACCCTACCGTCTCGATCAACACAAACATAATAAGACTTTGCGAAACTGATGCGGGCATGTCAAATGCTTTCTTTCTTTGCTTTCCTGATGTCTGATCTCGGATGTGTTTTGTGTTTTCACAGACATAGTTATTGCTCAGTAATGTCGCTGGCAAGTATCTTGATATTATATACGCTTACGATCTCACGCCGTATACATGAAGCTGTGTTGATATGTAATACCCGAAGAGACTTGACATATGAACACTGTACATGTGTGGAAATAATGCTTTCTTTCTTAGCTTCCCTACTGTCTGATGATCAGAGTCTGATCAAGTCTTTCTCGTCTCGGATGTGTTTTGCGTGTTCATAGACATAGTTTGATATTGGTCAGTAATGTCGCTAGCTGTGTTGATATTTAATACCCGAAGAGACTCGACATATGAACGCTGTGTACATGTGTGGAAATACGTTACAGGCAATCGTGTTTTGTGTATTGCAAATTGCGTTTTCTATCGGACATTGGACTGTGTTTTGACTTTTGTCTGTGACCTGAATGTGTTTAGATGGCGGCTTTAGATCTTAGCACTGCATGTGAGAACCTGCGCGTGATTTTGCAGTAGCCCGAGTGAACGCCTGACCAGGCGTCTTGCTTACATTTAACGAAGCTTCAGAAGGTGGTTTTGCTATGATCCTTAATTAAAAATCGAAAATCTTTTTCTGTTAATCAACCCACAGGTTGTGCCCGACTTACTGTAAGTAAGGCCCCGTCCACACTAAGATCGATCTCAGATCGATCTCTTTGGATCGATCTGAGACTGGTGAACGTTAGTGTTCGCACTGCCGCGAACTTTTTAATAAAAAGCCTGAAGCTGAGTCTTGGAGAGTGGAGACTGGTAACGAAATTAAATATCGACTTCAAGATTTGCTTCAAGATGGAGGATGGCGGAATTGATAATTCTATTATTTGTGCTCTTTTATCAGTGATAAACGAGTATCGAAAAAAAATAAAAAGGCGACAACAGGCCTCGTCAATAAACGCTCTAAAGCAAATTAACCTCATGCTAAAGAGAAGGAGAAAGAAGAATTTCGCACTTGTTTGCATGAATAATCTGTTTGCAAGTCAACCTGACATTGAGCGAAGGTTTTGGGTTCAACCAACTAAGGATATCGGTTTATTTTGGGAAAGAACCGTTCAGCTTTGGACGGATCAAAGACTTTGGTTAGAGAACTTTCGAATGTCCAAGGGTACCTTCAATTTCGTGTGTCAGGAACTATCTCCTTATCTTTGCCGACGAGACACCAATTTTAGAAAGGCCACAAAAGTGGAGAAGCGAGTGGCGATGTGCATTTGGCACTTAGCAACAGAAGATCTTCGTTCTCTTGGATGGCGCTCTGGTGATGCGCTGGTGCCGTCGATGGCACTCACATTCCCATTGTTGCGCCGCCAGAATCTCCAGCTGATTATTATAACCGGAAAGGATTTTATTCTATTATATTACAAGCTGTAGTTGATGACAAATACAGGTAATTTAATGAGGTAATTTATGTACTGATCAATTTGAAACTTAAATATCACCCACCACCACCCACCCCCACCACTACCCCCCCCCTGGCACACCCCGGGAATTTGAAATTTTGAGAATTTGGTTGTTCAAATCCTCACCTGCCTGGGCAAAAATGTGTTCAAATGCTCGACTACTGTAATGACAAATTAAAGGAGCAAATGCCTGGCACCAGAGTCAAATATGGCAAAATATAAACTGGTAATATACTTTGTACTTAAATAAACAATAGTTTTTCTCTGAGTAACTTGATTTTTATGTTTTCCACCACCATTGTATGCAAAAAAATGGCTGTTTGCTCAGTCACTAGTAAATCTGCTAGCCTTAGTGCAGGCATTCCACCCAAAAAATGAGCAATTTGAGAAATGTAGACTTCTGGTTCAAATTCCCCATCTACCAAATTCCCAAGGTGTCAAACGCCAAATTCCCTACTCCCCTGCTGGGACTACTTAAAGTCAAATTCCCAGGGTATGCCTGTAGGGGGGGGGTGGGGGTGATGTTGAATTATGTTGTAATAATTGTGTGTAATTAATGTAATAATTATATCTTTGGGGTTTTTTCAGGTTTACAGATATTTATATAAAGTGGCCTGGGAAATTCCATGATGCAAGAGTATTTGCAAACTCTGGATTGTATGCAAAGGGACAAGCTGGAATGTTATTTCCTGATGTGAGTTTTTATCCTTGTGAAGTTTAGTTACGGTATATTATCAGCCTCCAATAGAGCTTTTTGTTGTGATGACAAACAAGGACAAGTTTGATTTTGAATCTGTTGTCCAGATCTAGATATTTGAGATTCAAAGTATATACTGTATGTATGTATGTGTGACTGTATGTGTGTGTGTATATAATTATGTGTAAATATATATATATATATATATATATATATACTTTGGACCAATCCAGAATCTAACTTGTCATCACTTTAATGTGGCAACCTTATAACTCCAGTAAGGTTAAAAATTTCAGTTGCCTCTGCACAGGACTTTGACAAAATAACCTTTTATGAAAATAGTTAACCTACTCTGGTAAACGTGGTGGGTTTTGTCTTACAGAAAATTTGAAAGGATGTAATAATCAAGAAAGCTCTGTCTTCATACTCCAATTGTAAATGCATTGCAATTGTAAAGCTACTACTGTAGAGTATTTTTATAAACATTGAAATTCTGAGGGGTTCACCAACATATTACTGCTTTAGTTTGCCGTTTACAACAGTACCTTTAAATTTTTTGTATTGTGATTTTCAACACTAAATTAATCGAGTACAGGCACTTTTAAATGAGATTTATTAATTGTAAGCCTTTTTTAGGTGACTGAAAATATCAATGGGTGTGATGTGCCAATAATGTTAGTTGGAGATCCTGCCTACCCATTATTGCCTTGGCTAATGAGGAGATTTCATGATAATGGAAATTTGAATCCTGGTCAAGTTAAATTTAATTATCGACAGAGTCGCGCCAGGATGGTTGTTGAATGTACACTGGGCAGAATGAAAAGCAGGTTCAGATGCCTCCAGAAGAGAAGTGAGACAAGTTTGAATTATCTACCATGCAAAGTTGCAACATGCTGTGTATTGCAGAATATGTGTGAAATGAGAGAAGATATTCTACAAGAAGATGAAATTGAGGGTTTTGTTGATGATGATAATGAAAATTACATTATGGCTCTCCAAGATGATGCCAGTGCAGAAGAGTTCAGAAATGCTTTAACTGATTTTTTGTGACAAACTAATATAATTAAACCAAAATGTCTGTCATTAAATACATGTACATGTAAATATGTTGAAGGAATAATACATGTATAACCCAAAACTTAACATGAAACTATTGAAGTCAAAATTGTTAAAGTTTGTAATATGTTCGTTGATTGTCGATATCATGTTGTATTGGGTAATGTGGAGTCTTGTTGTTGCACCATTTGCTGCCTTCCAGCAATAGCATTGGCAAGAAGCCCCATTGAAGCTGTATATGCATTCAACTCCTCTTTCCGTATTTCAGCTTCTTTTTCAAATTGATCTTTCATTTGGGAGACAAACATTTGATCAGACTCTTTTTGATATTTTGTGTATCCAGCCATTGCATTTTCAAAAGCCACCTGCATCTTAGTTGGCTTGCCTTTTTTTGCTGATTTTATCTTGGGCTTAAGAATTCCTGCAGACTCTGCTGTTTTTTATTTCTTGACAGGTGTTTCTTCTTCCTGATGACTAACTATAAATTGAAATGTTAGGGAAAATATAAAACATCACATTAATTTTCTGGATTTATTTGTTACTGGTGTAATGTATTACTAATGAATGCATGTTTCTAGATATTCTTTTATATAATGCACAGATTAGTTGCTGTAACAACCACCACCTCCTGGGCAATACCCTGGGGAATTTGTTATTTATTTCCTGAGTTGATTGTCTCAAGGATTGCCCAGGGGTGGGGTGGGGGGGGGGGGTGGTTACAGGAAGATTTGATCAATCCATAATATGTACATAAATTGAACTCACTTTTTCATTCTGTTAGTGTTTGTAATTCATGTGGATTTTTATTCACAAACTAGACGAATGGGGCTAATTTATGTGCCTGTTTAAATTGGACCTAGCTCTACGCTACCATCTGACTGGGCTTAAAAATTTGACAGACTGAAATGATCGATGTGTACTAAGGCTGTGTGAAAATATTTTACCCATCAACTTTTGAATAAATTTGTTTTATACCTTCTTCAGTATAATTACAGTTGGGACACACAAGTTTCTCATCGTCACTGTATACTGCAATGCAGTTGTTTTCACCAAAGTGAACACCTGCTGTTCGCACTTCTACTTTTTCATTGCACTTGGGACACTGTTTTTCAACACTGATTCCACTTCCATACTTTTCAACAAGGCTAGTATCTAAATAGAATAAAAATAGCTATCAGATAGTAATGATGCCTACATACATATTTAGTGGTTTAAAATAAACTTACCTGAATCAGAATCAATGCTTGCAATATTTAGTGGTTTAAAATAAACTTACCTGAATCAGAATCAATGCTTGCAATATAGTACTATCTTTTTCTGGTGCTGTACTTGTGTCAACGCTTTTTTCCAGGCCAAGGGCTTCAGGTTTACCACCCAGAAAATAATCCATTTGCCCAAAAAACTTTGGTTTTTTCCCCCTACCAGCTCCAGGCCGCGATAACAAGCCTTTGTGCTTCTTATATTCTGTTTTCAAATGCTTTATCTTTGTTCTACATTGCTTCCAGTCACGATCGAAGTCGCCGGACTCTTTCACCATTCTGCTTATTTTTTGTACACATCAGCATTCTTGTGGGTTCCACTAAGTTTTCTCTGTATCTCTTCGTCTCCCCACGCATAGATAAGAGCGAGACACTCTTCTTCTGACCAAATCTCCCCCTTTTTAGACATTTTATCATGCAATATACTATATAAACTGAAAATACCACACCACAAAAAAAATATACCTTCGATTTTCGAATGGCGCAAAACAAAGCCTGGTAGCTAAGCGCAGAGGTGGAGATCGATCCCAAGTACGCTTTGTGTTCACACTCTGCACCGATCTGACTCAGATCGATCCGAGACCACCTCTGGAAGTGGACTGCTTCAGATCGATCTGAGATCGATCTCAAATTTTATTCGACCGTTCACATTAAGCTCACTTCGTCTCAGATCGCTCTCGGATCGATCTCAAAGTGCAGTGTGAACGGGGCCTAACACTTACTTAGTTGGCCTGTTTGAAATATGCTTGAAATATGAGATACGTATATTTGCGCAATCATAGCAATAAAAAAATATAAAATCTCTTCAACAATTACGCGTATATATGTACGTAATATGTCTAATCCAATAACCTTACTTGAAATATCGACGACAGATCAGTTTCAGTCTCAGCTAATAAACGTAAATAAATGTATTTTATTAACCGTTTGTTAGTTTGTTAGTAGGCGATCAACCAAATTTCCTGCAGATTCCGTTGATTCCGTCGATTCCGTTGATTTTGTTAAATAGAGATGCCGCAAAAATTTTGAACGTGAAACTAATTGTTTTGGCCCACAAAATGTTTCAGTGTCAAAACAAATAGTTGACAAACTCTGTGATATTTTTAAACTTTTTAAGTTTGCAGTGCAATATTGTGTAATAGTCGAAAGAAAAGTAAAATTTAGAAACTTACTACATATGTATTTTACTCTGCCTAATCCCAGAAAATTGTATTTGTCAAAGGCAGTAGGGCATTATTGGGTTACACAATTTCTAGCAATAAACAATACAAAACCATTAAAATTCCAATTGGAATTGGGACAATTTATAGTGGGAATGATTTTTCCTAAATTGGTTTCTTATTGAAACAATGTCATATGAATAAAAATTTGAGCCTTTCTTACAATAATAGTTCCTATAGGAACTCTAATTGGATATTTTGTTAGACGTTAGAGAATTACCAATAAAGAAAATTCTTGTGACACCCTTGTTCTGATGCACCATCTGTGTAGAAACCTTGTATCCATAACTGCTCTGGTGACAAATTTCTCTCTGTCCTTATTGGGAGATCTGTTGTGGCCTTGTTGAAAAATGGACAAATTTCGGTTGATAGGATGAAAAACAGTGTAGTGAAAACAAATGTTCTTCATTTGAAGCATCCAATATTCCAGAGCATTCCATATGGTAAAACAGGCTGTACAGCCAGCTATAAGCTTGTACAGCCAGATAAAAGATCTCTCCAAAAACGTTCAATCCGTTGATTGTGAACACTACGACCAATAATATGACTAGCTCTTCCAGGACCTCGCAAAGGATGGTTCAGCATAAATTGAGCAATGCCAACATTCTCTCCTCCACCCTTATCCGTCCTTACCCTTGATGGCAACCCAAAAGAATGAACAGCAGATTGAAAAAGATTCAAGACTGTCTCTGCTCTGTTATTTGTGCTACACCGAACAAAAACAAGCATACGAGAATATCCATAGATATGCGTAAAATACCAAGCATAGATATGCGTAAAATAGCTAAGCGTAAAATGTATATAACAGGAAAAGGATTATTTGGGTGGCCCTAGCCCCCCCCCCCCCCCCCCCGCCCCCCACTTGATAAATTTGTGAGCAGAGGTTTCAATTTAAGAATTGCATTCTTACAATATATACCATATAAATAATATTAAAATGTGTTAAACACCAAATGTAAAACCCACCTTATCATCGATGGATTTTGCGGGAGGTGCCCCCCCCCCCCAAATATTTGTTTTGATCCCCCCAAACTAAACGTTCACCCCTCTAAAAAAATTTTCAAACCCACCCCCTCCAACTTTCGCCATAATAATGATGTGCTCTAATAAACCTTGATTTTTTTTTCAAAATTTTCCGGGGGTGTTTTGCTTTCTAGCCTGGACCTCACTGGGGGGCTGAGCCCTGCAGCACAACGTTGGTGACGCCTTGTGTTACCTCACCAGCTCCAAACTGAATTTGAGGGGGTATTTGACCAAGATCGTTGGCGCAGAGAATTTATCTCAAAAATTTTGGCGCACGTTTTTGGCACAGATTGATCAAGCAGAAAATTTTGGCGCACGTTTTTGGTGCAGATTGATCAGATATTATGGCGCAGTGTTTTGGCGCAGTATTTTGGCTAGTGCTTTGTTTTGGCGCAGAGTTGTGTCTGAGTTTTTGAAAAAAATAAGTTAATCACATGTCTGCCACCAGCTGGCCTGTTCAAATACCGGTTCCATTCCCGAACCCAGAACCCACCCCCCAAGGCCCAAGCTACTGCATCGTAACACTTGTTCCCAATCTCCCAGAGTCAACAGCGCATCAGCTCATTGACGACTTATTATATTAGTTGTGCATAATAATGACGGACGACGTCACAGACCTCGACCTTATTCAAATTAGTAAGCCAGGTTAGTAATGTATAAGCCATAAGGTTAAGCTTCTTTGTTTAATCCATTGATATTTTATTATTTTTGATTCACTTCACTGATATAAACTGATTCCAGTGTCGATTCACTGATTTCACACTTTGAAAGGCCGAACCGAAAGTCGAAAGAGAAACAGTATATAATACAGTATATAATACAGTATAAGCTTCTAGGACAGCGTCGGCACGGTTGAAATCCAAATATTACCAGGGTTAAGTCACGTTAAGACCCTGTTTACACTAGAGCAAAAGTATCCGGATTCACATTGTTTTTCATCGTCATGGGAATAAAAAACAATGTGAATCCGGATACTTTTGCTCTAGTGTAAACGGGGTCGAAGTCAACGTGACTTAACCCTGGTAATATTAGTATATAATATAAATATTCAACTAAATTATTTATTCAATTTCTGAATTTCAAATCAAATCGGATGCAGTGAATAAAATATGTCCCGTCTGTGAAAAAGATATCGATGGCTCACATGTCTGCCGTGATTGCAAACAAGCTGTTCATCTATTTATCTGTGGAGATCCAGTTCCCAATTCGGAAGAAGGCTATGGTCAACCGGTTATTTGTTTCAAGTGCAGCAAAAAACTACAAGAAGGTGAAGAAGCTTCTACTCCTAGTTCTGGTAAGTTTAAGTGTTTATTAAACTTTAGTTTGAATATATTTACCACTTGGCACGTTGTTTTTCTACTTTTTTAAGTCAGTTATTAGTTATTACTTATTACTTAATAATAGTTATGACAAATATGTCAATATCTGAATATCATTTTAAATGATTTTATCATTTTAGCCATCTTTAAGAGTTTAAGGGGTCTCAATGTCTCATCACTCACTCTCAATAGTCAATGATTATACAATTATGCATACATCTACTGCAAGAGTGCATGCCTGCATGGTACTGGTGGTAGCCCATGGCCCCATAGACCCACATCTGGTGATCTGTGATAATGATGACCAGCACACGTAGACAATGGCCACATGTACTGTATATCGATTTTTGTAATTTTGTTTCTGCAATAATAGCAATATCAATTCAATAGTTCTTTTACTTATTTACTTCTTTAAACTTACAGGTAAAAAAGTCACAAATTTGAATTCAAAATGGACAGCCTTTTTTGAAGCAAAGAAACAAAGCCAAACAACCTCAGCCAAGCCTGCCAAAGCATTGGAGAAACCTAAAGAAAGTTTTTTTCTATGTGTGACCTGTATTGAAAATGATAAGCCTGCTATGCATTGCAAGATGGTAAGGAACAATCAATCCACTATTATCAGGCATAATGAACGACATCACCTTGACGGCTCAAAAGCTTGGGTAGTACCAAATAACAGCACAGTGGCACAGGCACAGAAATATCTCAATTTCAAGCTCTATGTGCAGTGAAGGTGATAAGCCACAAAAAGGAGTCACAACGGTAGATAATTTAACAACTCCAACATCAAGCTCCTCTTCATCATCAAGTGCAATGGACATAGATTCTCTTCAGGTTTCTCATGGTGACCAAGACCATGAAATTGAGATGAGCATTTTCCCTGGTAAATCAAAAACTGCTGAAGAGGAGCCTCCTCAAAAAGTACAGAAGACTAGTCTTTCAACTGCCACTGATAAAAGGTCCAAGCAGCAGAGCTGCCTGTCTTTTCAGGAAGAGCCACATGTTAGTGATGACTGTGATGTAACCAGTCAAAACATGGAGCCAAACATGGAGAACATGATGAGTATGTTGCAAAAGATACTGATCTCGGTGGATTCCAACAAGAAAAATAATACGCAGCCTGTTCCTTCTACTGACATGGATGTTCAATCAGATCCAGATTTTAAAAAATATGCCTTTAAAAACTATTCAGATATATCTGAACTCACCACAGAAGTTAAAGACATCATTTTTATCCCTGCAGGTAATTATAATAATAATAATAATAATAATAATAATGATGATGATGATGATGATCATCATCATACTGTATTTACATGTACATAAAAGGTCAAAGCTTGGACCAACATCTTTTCTCTTCTCTATATCCTAAACACGTACTGTCCATGCAGCATTCTACCTTTCATACTCAGAGAATAGGTTAGAATGTTACATGTTAATTACTTTCTTTAGGAAAGTTTAAAATCTAGATAGATAGTTGGTCATGTTGGTGTTTCATGTCTTCTTGTCCAAAATAGGTGATGGAGACAAGCAATCACAAAAAGCTATACTACGTTGCGAAACCTGTCATCGTTACTTGACATTAAAACCAGGTCACAGAAATATTTCCAAATATGGTGGAAGTCTTGCTACAGGTCTTGTTCTTGATGAGCAGCATGCACTGGACCTAATTAATGGTGGAAATAATTACTTCTATTCGACAAAACATAGTATAATGACCCACATATCATGCTCAGGTATTCTTAAGACATGAAAATATTCCATGGCTATTCAATTTTAGCTAACAAAGCAAAGCTCTGCAATACAGACTTTCTTATTGTCTAAAACTATTACTATATACCTATCCTTATTTCAAGCTTACTTAGGGAATGAGGTTGTATTACTTCCTTGTTGTATAGAATATGTATAGAATGTATGTATGTATGTAAAAAAATTTAAAATATATTTTCTATTTATTATTAGGTGATAATGCAAAAATCCACTATGAGGCAATAAAGTGGATGAAAGAGATGCTAAAGGTTGAAGACCGGGCAACATCAGCAATGAAAATTTTGGTGCGATCAGCTCTTGCTGTCATTCAGAGCCGTTCTGCTGCCCAGAAATACCCTGAATTTGTTGCAGACAAGGCAATGTGTGGCGTTGACTGTGGGGACTTTGGTCATAGCAAGCAGGAATTCAAAAACATTATAACAGTTGCTGAATCATGGATTGATAGTGAGGTGTCGAAACAACTGAAAACACCAATGAAATGCACTGGCATCAACCCCCATTTCTCTCTTACTATGGACAAAGGAACTCCGGGACGAGAGACTAACCAAGCAACAATGATTATGTTCATCCATGACGGTAAACGTATTGCAGTGCCAGTTGGTTCACCTGCAGTATACAAAGCCAACATTGATAACACTGG
>CAXIUP010000066.1:0-5000 GCA_964035015.1 Corallium rubrum | reverse complement strand
GTTTCACGCCGGTAACTGATACAATTTTTTGGTTAATCCGTTCGAGGATCCTTTTGCTAATGATGCCGATTTCAGATTTGGCTGGGTTGATGAGGCGGGATGTCGGGTTGTTGTTGAAGTTTGGTTTGTTGTCTTTTAAAGTGATAAAGCATTCTTTCTCGGCTAACGCGTTAATTCTGTTGTCTAGTTTGAGATCTTTCGCAATTTTTCTTTCTTCTGTAATGATTTCGGCTGTGTTGTTTGGTGGGGCTTTCTTGTAGGTTTTTGTAATGTTGGTGTGAAGTAGTTGTTGGTATGACTCGGATTTGACGCGGTAAAAGTTAGTTGTCTTGTCGGCAGGCACGAATAACTCATTGTCTTTCTTGATGTTTCTAATGTCTTGGAGGATCTTGTTTTGGAAAGTAGAGTTTGTCTGTTGGAATTCGATGTTTTGGACGAGCGTCAGCATTCTTTCTTCGAAATCGTGAAGTTCAGCGATTGGTGGTGGTGAGTTTGTTGTTTTGAATCCGAATGTTTCTTTTTGTGTCTGGGAATCAGTCGGGTTGAGGAAATGGTATGCTTTCCATCTCATTCGTTGAAGGAAGTTTTGTGTCTTTTCAATTAGGCATCTCTTGTATACGTTCGGTTGTGCTGTTGGGATGTTCTTCGTGGAGTATCCAAGGTTTGTAGGTTCCATATCGACTTGTAGAGTGCTCAACAATGAAGGAGCGAAATAGATAAATTTAGCGATAGAGACTGTCGTTAAGACATACACTAGCGCATACAAAATCATACAGATAGAGTGCTCAATGCGTAAGCAGAGCGGTATAACACAAGATGAAAACACAAGTTACTTCATCGAATTTTTAATCACTACAGATCTGTTTCGTATGGCAAGTGTTGAACTTGCCACACTCATCAGGTGAATAATTATAGCGTAACAGTGTGACGGAATATATACAAGGGATGCATAATTAAATAGGTTGGGTCATGTTACATGGTTTAGTAAGTATTTCTTTCGATGTCGACATGCGGAAATGAGTTCGTTACGTTTATTGAGGGAGCTTAGTTCCGGGTGGTAGATGATAATGAATTTTTCGGAGAGACATAAGTTACAACGTTTTGTTTTGTTTGAGTAGGGTTGCGATTTCTTGACGATTTTCCAGTTGATAGTGTACGGTGTGTTAGAGTCTTTTAATTTCCAAATGTGTTTGCTGAGTTCTGTGGCGTGTTTCTTGGTTTTGTTTCGAAAGGAGCTGGTGTGGTTTAGGTAGCGTGTTTTGAATGTAGTCTCTGTTAGTCCGACGTAGGTTTGTTCTTCTTTCGTCGTTGTGTTCGTTACTGTAGCCTGGTAGACTACCCCTTTGGTCTGGCATTCTCCTTTCAGTGGGCAGGTATCTCTCTGGCGGCAATTACATTTTCTTTCTGGGTTAGTGTTTTTGTTGTTTTCTTTGTTCAGGATGGTTTTGTTGTGTGATGATATGATGCTCTGGATGTTCGGCATGCAACTGTAACTTAGCATTAATGTGTTCCGGTTGAATATTTTGTTTAATGGGTGCTTTTTTGGGAAGGATTCGTCGACTGCTTTAAGGAATTTATGTCCAATATCGGTGCTAACGTTAGAGCTGTATGGTGGGTTATACCAGGTGATATTTCTACTTCTGCGGTGTGGTTTTTGTGCGGGTTGTGGCTCATAGTGTAAGTTGTAGTTGAAGCCGCTTTTTCTCAGTGCTTCTTGGTACGGGGGCGTGCTTGAATCAAATGATTGCTTGTTGGATGAGATTTTCGAGAGACGTCGGTTAATGGTTTCGGGAATTCTGCGGAGGATAGTTGCAGGGTGGTTGCTGTGGATGTTGATGTATTGGGGGATGTTGCCAGGTTTTGTGTACGGTTTGAAGGTATCGGATCTTAGGTCAAAGGTGATGTCGAGAAAGTTCACGCATTTCTTGTTTGCTTCGATGGTTAGCTTTAGCTTATTGTCATTAAATACTTGGCAGATTTCTTTCTTGATTTTCTCGATCGTCCTGGGTGGAACGTTAAAAGCGCTGAGGCCATCGTCGCGGTACAAGCCGATGTTATTTCTGTACTCGGTTGGTAGTTGTGAAAGCAAGTAGGATCCCACCAGTTCGCACGTCTCCGCTCCATCAAAACTGCCCATCGTCACGTCGAAATTCGAGCTGCTGTCTTTCTTGCGCCATGCTTCGGATTCGTTAAATAATAGGGAGTTCTTAGCTTGAATGATTATGTGTCTTTCTTCCTCTGTGATTTCCTCAAACTCAGAAGCGAATGTTAGGGCTTTGTTTAGAAGGTCGTCTGTTATTGACGGGTAGAAATCTACGACGTCAAAGGTGATGAATGAATGTGAGGGCTTGTTGGGGATGTTTTTAAACCATTCGATTACTGAGTCATTGTTCTTCCATTGTTTCACGCCGGTAACTGATACAATTTTTTGGTTAATCCGTTCGAGGATCCTTTTGCTAATGATGCCGATTTCAGATTTGGCTGGGTTGATGAGGCGGGATGTCGGGTTGTTGTTGAAGTTTGGTTTGTGGTCTTTTAAAGTGATAAAGCATTCTTTCTCGGCTAACGCGTTAATTCTGTTGTCTAGTTTGAGATCTTTCGCAATTTTTCTTTCTTCTGTAATGATTTCGGCTGTGTTGTTTGGTGGGGCTTTCTTGTAGGTTTTTGTAATGTTGGTGTGAAGTAGTTGTTGGTATGACTCGGATTTGACGCGGTAAAAGTTAGTTGTCTTGTCGGCAGGCACGAATAACTCATTGTCTTTCTTGATGTTTCTAATGTCTTGGAGGAGCTTGTTTTGGAAAGTAGAGTTTGTCTGTTGGAATTCGATGTTTTGGACGAGCGTCAGCATTCTTTCTTCGAAATCGTGAAGTTCAGCGATTGGTGGTGGTGAGTTTGTTGTTTTGAATCCGAATGTTTCTTTTTGTGTCTGGGAATCAGTCGGGTTGAGGAAATGGTACGCTTTCCATCTCATTCGTTGAAGGAAGTTTTGTGTCTTTTCAATTAGGCATCTCTTGTATACGTTCGGTTGTGCTGTTGGGATGTTCTTCGTGGAGTATCCAAGGTTTGTAGGTTCCATATCGACTTGTAGAGTGCTCAACAATGAAGGAGCGAAATAGATAAATTTAGCGATAGAGACTGTCGTTAAGACATACACTAGCGCATACAAAATCATACAGATAGAGTGCTCAATGCGTAAGCAGAGCGGTATAACACAAGATGAAAACACAAGTTACTTCATCGAATTTTTAATCACTACAGATCTGTTTCGTATGGCAAGTGTTGAACTTGCCACACTCATCAGGTGAATAATTATAGCGTAACAGTGTGACGGAATATATACAAGGGATGCATAATTAAATAGGTTGGGTCATGTTACATGGTTTAGTAAGTATTTCTTTCGATGTCGACATGCGGAAATGAGTTCGTTACGTTTATTGAGGGAGCTTAGTTCCGGGTGGTAGATGATAATGAATTTTTCGGAGAGACATAAGTTACAACGTTTTGTTTTGTTTGAGTAGGGTTGCGATTTCTTGACGATTTTCCAGTTGATAGTGTACGGTGTGTTAGAGTCTTTTAATTTCCAAATGTGTTTGCTGAGTTCTGTGGCGTGTTTCTTGGTTTTGTTTCGAAAGGAGCTGGTGTGGTTTAGGTAGCGTGTTTTGAATGTAGTCTCTGTTAGTCCGACGTAGGTTTGTTCTTCTTTCGTCGTTGTGTTCGTTACTGTAGCCTGGTAGACTACCCCTTTGGTCTGGCATTCTCCTTTCAGTGGGCAGGTATCTCTCTGGCGGCAATTACATTTTCTTTCTGGGTTAGTGTTTTTGTTGTTTTCTTTGTTCAGGATGGTTTTGTTGTGTGATGATATGATGCTCTGGATGTTCGGCATGCAACTGTAACTTAGCTTTAATGTGTTCCGGTTGAATATTTTGTTTAATGGGTGCTTTTTTGGGAAGGATTCGTCGACTGCTTTAAGGAATTTATGTCCAATATCGGTGCTAACGTTAGAGCTGTATGGTGGGTTATACCAGGTGATATTTCTACTTCTGCGGTGTGGTTTTTGTGCGGGTTGTGGCTCATAGTGTAAGTTGTAGTTGAAGCCGCTTTTTCTCAGTGCTTCTTGGTACGGGGGCGTGCTTGAATCAAATGATTGCTTGTTGGATGAGATTTTCGAGAGACGTCGGTTAATGGTTTCGGGAATTCTGCGGAGGATAGTTGCAGGGTGGTTGCTGTGGATGTTGATGTATTGGGGGATGTTGCCAGGTTTTGTGTACGGTTTGAAGGTATCGGATCTTAGGTCAAAGGTGATGTCGAGAAAGTTCACGCATTTCTTGTTTGCTTCGATGGTTAGCTTTAGCTTATTGTCATTAAATACTTGGCAGATTTCTTTCTTGATTTTCTCGATCGTCCTGGGTGGAACGTTAAAAGCGCTGAGGCCATCGTCGCGGTACAAGCCGATGTTATTTCTGTACTCGGTTGGTAGTTGTGAAAGCAAGTAGGATCCCACCAGTTCGCACGTCTCCGCTCCATCAAAACTGCCCATCGTCACGTCGAAATTCGAGCTGCTGTCTTTCTTGCGCCATGCTTCGGATTCGTTAAATAATAGGGAGTTCTTAGCTTGAATGATTATGTGTCTTTCTTCCTCTGTGATTTCCTCAAACTCAGAAGCGAATGTTAGGGCTTTGTTTAGAAGGTCGTCTGTTATTGACGGGTAGAAATCTACGACGTCAAAGGTGATGAATGAATGTGAGGGCTTGTTGGGGATGTTTTTAAACCATTCGATTACTGAGTCATTGTTCTTCCATTGTTTCACGCCGGTAACTGATACAATTTTTTGGTTAATCCGTTCGAGGATCCTTTTGCTAATGATGCCGATTTCAGATTTGGCTGGGTTGATGAGGCGGGATGTCGGGTTGTTGTTGAAGTTTGGTTTGTGGTCTTTTAAAGTGATAAAGCATTCTTTCAAAATTGCGAAAGATCTCAAACTAGACAACAGAATTAACGCG